>PITA01003299.1:69004-142424 GCA_004023965.1 Spilogale gracilis
CACACACACACACACACACACACACACACACACACACACAGCAGCCCACACCCACCCTCCCTCCCCCCAGCCATCTAGCTGTCCCCAGTCCCCAAACTACTCTGGGGAGGAACTGAAGCTTCCTGATGACTGACAAAACCTGCGCCTCCTCTGAACCGCTCTGCTTTGCCCGTCCTCCCCACAGGCGGTATTCTCATCCCCACTGCCCTCCTGTCTTCTCACCCACCTTCCCCTGCTCCTCACAGCACACATTTTACTCAGGGACCTCTTCGCACAAGAGAAATTGCTGCAGAAGGTAGGGCATCTGTATAGCAAATATACTTCATAAAATATATTGGAAATTGACAGTTTTTGTTTTTTTTAAATAGCTTATGTGCCTATCACCACATGGGTTGCTGGT
Organism: Spilogale gracilis; assembly: GCA_004023965.1. Taxonomy (NCBI): domain Eukaryota; kingdom Metazoa; phylum Chordata; class Mammalia; order Carnivora; family Mephitidae; genus Spilogale; species Spilogale gracilis. The sequence continues at coordinate 69,405 of PITA01003299.1, forward strand.
TGTTTTGAATGCATTATCTTATTAAATGTTTGAGAAAGCCCTGAAAAGATGTTTTCTTTCCTTACTGGAGAACTTGGAAAACAGGCTGAGAGAGAGATTACACAAAGAGGGACTGGCAGGCTTGGTTTCTGAACCCTAGTGAGTGGCTCGATGACAGGGTCCCTGTTCCACTTGTTCCAAGAAAATTCCTCCTTTTTCCTTTAGGGTAGAACAAAAAAATACCTCATGTATTATAATAACTTTATTCTATTTTTTCTATCTATCAGGGAAAATGAGTTTTTTTTAACTATATATTTTTCCTTTTTATAAAAGGAACATTTGTTCACTGAAAACCACTAGAAATACAGAGCAAAAATAGGGAAAGAAATAATTTGTAATCCCATCACTCAGATATAGCCTGTCTAAATTATGGAGCGGATCTTAGAAGATATTTTTGATTGGAACGTTTCTTGTGGGTTCATGGTGTATGAAGAGTTAATACTGGGCACACAGTTTGATGTCAATAGAGTGGTCCACAGCATTCGATCCTGTAGCTGTACCATACTTTTAACCAATACCGAATGGTTAGGCATGAAACCAGAATAAATGGTTTTCATTCATTTTATGAATGATGAAAGGTTTTCACCTAAAAGTATTAAAAACTAACAAATAAGTAAGTAAATAAATAAATAAAACAAAAACATGAACATTTTATCCAAGTCAAGTGTTGACAGACTTTTGCTTCCCAGGGCAGGTGATAACTATTTTGGCTTTGCAGGCCATATGGTCTCCATTGCAACTAGCCAACTGGGTCATTAGAGCACAAAAGTATCCTTACCTGATATAAAAATGAAACAGCATGACTGTGTGTTGACAAAACTATTTATAGAAACTGAGATCTGAATTTTGCACAATTTCCATGAGTCATAAAATAGTATTCTTCCCTTTTTTTTTAAATCATTGAAACATGTAAAAATTACCCTTAGCCTGTGAACCACACAAAAATGGGGCAGGATTATATTTTACCCACTTTTGCTCCAAGTCATCCATTCATACATGGAGCAGGACACCAGACCCACAGAACAAGTTACAGAATCAGTGAGGAGTTGCTTTCCTCCTCTTCCTTCTCCTGGATATTCTCTCTCTCTCTCTCTCTCTCTCTCTCTCTCTCTCTCACACACACACACACACACACACACACACACACACACACACAGGCACATGCGTGCACATATCTGGTTGAGCCAAAGTCCTTCCTTTGTGGTTTGGCCATTCAAAAATTACTTCCACTTTCCTCAATCAAGTCTCCTTCTGAGAGTATCTGATTACCTGACCAAAGTAATTCACATTAAGGAGTGACTGTCAGGGATCAATCCTCCTCCCATTTAAAAGAAAATGTATAGCTGTAGCGAACTGGATGCTGAGGGAGACATTTTTGAGTAGTAGGATCTTCAGTTCTTCATTCAGAAAGTTGGTTTAAAAAAAAAAAAGAAAGTTGATTTCGGTGTCATGCTTGCGGCTTGCCGAGGAGGGTGAGATAACTAACTAGTCTACTGGTTGCTTAAAATCTAACTAGGGATGGGGTGCCTGGGTGGCTCAGTTGGCTAAGCGACTGCCTTCGGCTCAGGTCATGATCCTGGAGACCCGGGATCGAGCCCCACATCGGGCTCCCTGCTCGGCGGGAAGCCTGCTTCTCCCTCTCTCAGTGCCTCTGCTTGTGTTCCCTCTCTAGCTGTGTTTCTCTGTGTCAAATAAATAAAATATTTAAAAAAATCTAACTAGGGAGGCAGGACAAAGAAAATTAAAAATTTAAATCAGGGGCTCTTAATTGTCAAACTGATAGATAATCAAACTGCTAAGCTGTGATGTAGACTATCATTGCCCAGTGATATCAAGCCTAGAATTTGGGGGGTAATTCCTTGCATGTTGGTAGACAGAGATCCTTAGTCTTTGTCTTCCACAGATGGATAATGGCTTCACATCTTCAGTGGCTCAAGGCTTTTACCCAGAGTCCCTATTTTATGGTTTACTTGGTATGCAGAAGCAATTAAAGAAAAATTTGTTTTCATTAACTAGCAACCCAAGCTTAGAGGCAGTTCTTAAGACTTTCACTGAATCTCTAGATATCTGTCAAGTGCCAGACAAAATGCCTTCATGAGTCTTTTAGTGACTCAGGATGGGAGTCTCATCACCAACTCTGAACACCCACTGGACAAGCAAAGGGAAATAAGGCAATGCGTAGTGACGTGAAAACATTTTCTGCAAAAGTCTCCTCTTACTAAGAAATGTTGGTGACCCAGACTGAAACCACAAGGTATCTTCTTTCCCGAGACATGTCTGAAACTCCGAGGCACTAGAAGCCTCCTCAAAGGCATCACAGAAAAGTGCAACAAAAACGTGGCCTCCCAAAACAAATACAAGCTCAGACCTGGGGGCTAGAAGCCAACGGGGTCTCCCCTGCAGTCATGTTTGCTTGCTAGCCAGCTATCCCGGGCCTGAGGTCCCAAAGCTGGAGCTCAGCTCTACCAAGAGCACAGTGGAGACCAGGAGAGGGGTATCCCCAGGAAATGCCAGGAGAAACCCCAGGGCTAGGAGACGCAGCTCGAAGATCAACATCTGGTCATTGGGCTGCTTCTAAAAGTTAATGGTGAAAAATATACCTTCTCTGCATGTCCTAAAACTTGCTGCCCAAATATCCTTTTTTTTTTTCAATCATACAATGTTCATTTCAGTGACAAATGCTAATAGGTCATTAAGATAACATGCACGTTACTGAGCCTGGCTATTGGCACAGGCTGCCTGCGCAAGCCCCTGATGTTGCCTCCTGCATCCCATGGTGGCTCTATTTCATCTGGGCTCCCTGCCTTTGGCAATGGCTGGGCTTTGATGGTTCAGAGAGAAGCAAATTGCCTAGCTAATTAAAATCTGTATTTTAAAAAACATTTTTCTCTTCGATTGTCAGGCAAAGTTAAATGGGTGCAACTTTCTTTGAAAAAGCCAAAAATAAATTTTGGGCTTAGATGGTGTAGATAAAATTGCAGTCTTAAATTCTCAATTGCAGAAAAAAAAAGGCTTATCAGGGAAATTGTTATTTAGCTGTAACTGTGTGGGTGTAGGTATGATGCTATTATTAACCTCCTTCACAAATGGATGTGTCGGGGATATGAAGAAGGACCCAGAGTTTGGTGGCCAGATGCCAGTGTGGTTAAATACCCATGGTGAATTCTCCTCCCTTTGGTGATTGTAAATCTACATCTGTTTCTGGCCTCTCTCACCTTGAATAGAGCACTCTGCAAAAGTCAAATGGATTTCAGAAATCAACTGTTAGGAAGTAGTCTGGATCCCTGTTGATAAATAAATTATGTCCCAATTACTGGTGCTCTTCTGAAGTATGTTACTGAATGAGGCAAAACATTAAGCCCCTGAGCTTTGGCGTATCTTCTTTTGCAATCCACTCTAATAATTCTGTGACTGTGTTCGAGTAACTCATTCCCTTTGGCAATCCAAAGGAGAGCTTGAGCTAAGAAAAGGGATGAAATACAAACCAAAGTGTCTTCTTGTTTATACCTTTTCTGGAGAAAAAATTGACAGTGCTGTGACTTTTACAAATTAGAATGGTATCAATGTCACCTTGAATTTATAAAGCACAGGGGCTTTCAGATTTGTGATTTCAAGTCTTCTGACAACTTTTTTCTTTTTTTTTCCCAGGTGAGGACAGTTGGGAATCTGTGTAATAGTTGGAGATGAGGCTGGCCAGAGGGAGCTGACATGGACATGACCATGACTCCTGGCTGCCTCTCCAAAGCCTGAGGATCTGGCTGTCACTCACAGAGGGGACTAGACTCCAAAGGGAACTAAGGGCAGAGAAGTAGGAGGGTCTCAAGGCCATGCTTGTCTCCACATTTAACAGACAGAATTTTACCTGGAAGGTCACTTATCATTCAGAACCTGACTACCAACCTTGAAGTGAAAAGACCAAGAGTGATGGAGAGAATTCTGCCTGTCTTACAAACACAATGAGATGTGACAACAGGCCTGTGAGACTGTCCTACACCCCGTGGCCTGCCAGCCTAGCCTGTTTCATTAGTTCTCAGACCTCACGTGCTTCTGTGGTCAGCATGAAGGTGATGGATAAAGGCTCGGCTCCTGCGACACTTTGTGTCTGTGACTACAGCTTATAACCTTAATTTCTCTTTTTGTTTTAGTTGGTTGTCTGTCTGTCTGTCTTTCTTGCTTTATCTCTCTCTCTCTCTTTCTTTCCTTCTTTTCTTTTCTCCTCTCTGCAGCAAAACTGTTTTTCTCTCACTGTCTCTTTTTTTAAAATGCTTTATTGGCCAAAGAAGACAAAAGAGAATCGCTGAAGGAAATTCAAAATAGAGAATTTTCCACTGGGAGAGAAGGCGATGATAAGGGCCTTTTTTCTCCCTTTCCTTCAAACTCCATTTTATATTAACAGCAAAATTTAGGGGCAGAGGCCCTCTGTTTCAGAGCTTCTTTGTTTCCAAGCCTCTGCCTCTTCCCCACTGTTCTCCAAAACTGTCCCCAGGTTTAGTGGGAAGCTGTCCTCCTCCCTGAGAGACCACTCAAAACTCACAGAGGATTTGCATGCTGGGTCCTTAGAACCGGAAGGATCTTAGAGCTCATCGGGTCTTGGAATCTCTTCACCCTTTCCATTGATAATAACTCAGATCAAATACTTATAGAACACTCATTACGTACCATAGAATATTCTAAGGATTTTGCATTCATTAACTCATTTGTTTTTCACACAGCCTCTCAAAATTGGTACTGTTATTTTCCCCATTTTACAGATGAAGAAACTAGGGCACATTTAGAGAAGTTTAGTAACTTACCCAAGATGGCCCTATAGAAGGTGTCAGAGACATCCTTGTGCTTTGCACATTCCACATTCTCACCAGATTTGCTGCATACACCCCAGATCTTCTGTCTGGTATTCCTGCTCATGCCATTTCTTTTGCCTGGAAAGCCACCCCCCTCCAAACTCAGTTTTGTCCAAATCCTACCTATCCCTCATGGTCCAGGGCATACTGTCCCACCTCCAGAGAGCCTCTCCTAATTGCCTTCAGCTGGAGTCCATCTCCTCATTTTGAAAAAGCAAAGAACTTTCATTGCCCTGTGCGGCCTGTGCCATGTTCTACCCTGTGTCCTAATGCTTTACGTGCACCGTGTACCCCTCAACACCTAAGGTGGGCACTCTGCGGTGTGACACCTGTCTCGTTTATCCCTGTGCTCCCACATCAGCTAGCTCATGGCCTGGCACAGAGCAGACGATCCATCGCAGGATTTATCACATGTCAGGAAAAAAACGCCTAAATGAATCTGTACACCAGAGGTTATGTTACCTCACGAATGAATGCCCTCTTTTACAAGTTGCAGTTAGGATCATTGGCTGTAGTAAATGCGTATTTATAAAAGGAATATTTACATGTCAGTAAACGCCATGCAATTTTTTTGTGTGGAGTGTCTAAGTCCACCACAGCAGAGCAAGAAACGTGAGGACCCCGTGTATGCAGGCAGGGCGCGGCCTAGCCTGGCGGGCAGGGACCATGCTGCTTCCTGGCATTCTCTGTGTGAGAGAAAGCGCCTCTGTTGGGCCTCTTCTCCACCACCGCCCTTCCTGGGCCCGTGAACTTTTGAACCAGGACAGCAGGGCTCTGCTCAGGATGACTGTCCTCCACCAATGTGCCCGCACAGCAAGCTGTGTCCGCAAGCCACAGAGGCGGCGCTGGTTCACTGTGAGCCCGGGGGCTCAGCCCTGGCCCAGGCCACCACTTGCACGAGGCAAAACAATCCCGCTCTTGTGTAATGTAGTGCATTTAAAAAGTCATTAGTGAGGGCACTTGGCACCTTCGGCCACATGGTAATTTATGAAGGAGTCTACATCTCCTAGTTTCCATGCAAGCAATAGGAGAAACAGGCACACAGAGGAGTACGCACAAAATATTTTCATCTATCATTTGGCCTGATCTTATGTGGCAAGTGTAAGTTTAAAAGAGGTTTAGATCACCTTCCAACCCCAGACTTGAACTGTTTGCAGATATTCACTGAAGTCAATAAAGTGAGAGTTCTGGGTTCTGGGTTCTGGCTATGCGGCAGATTCCCTGTGGAGTTCAAATGTGTGCACACATGTACACACACACACACACACACACACACACACACCCCCCACACGCTGCACTCTCCCCCTGGAAATTCCACAGTTCAAAAAGCTGCATAGTTCTGTCTCATGTGAAGCCTGAGCTGAGAATTACTGTGACAAAAGAAGACATAAAAATAACAGCAGTTCTCAGTCCCAGGCCCTGTCTCTCCGTGTTGCCGCTTTTTAATCAAAAGGGTGCGAGAGGAACATCCATAAGAGCGTTAGTTCTGCCATGCAAGTGGCATGACTTCTATTTCACGGCTCAGGAAAACAGCGGGTAGCCATGATTCCCACCCCGGCTCAATAAAATATTTTTCACAAGTCCAGAGCGAAATACATATAACCCCCTGCAAACTCTAAAAAGGAGGAATTAGAAATTCATGATTGTGGAATTCATATTCCATTCATATTCAAATGCCATGAATTATTGACAATATTTTAGTATTAAGAGAAAATCAGAATGTTGAAGACGCTTTTTTGGCCTGAGACTTAAAGGAAAGCAAATTATTTATTGAGAAATGTTAATGAACTGCAATCTAAACCAAATGGAAAAGTTAGTGTTTTCTATTCCACAGCATGGAATTGATCTGCAATATTATCTTCAATGCACCCTGATTGACTGCTTTTTCCCCGAGACAGAGGGCTTTCCTCTTGTCTTCTTTGATGGGACAGATGCAGTGGGATTCGATGCTGTCAGGGTTCACCTGGTATTCTCCTCCCTAAATACTCTTTTTCTTTCTGACACTGTAGTGCAAGGGTGAATCCTCACCCTTACAGATACCTTCCCAGTTCTGTTCACCCTGGAAGCAAATTTTGTTCTCATCCCTTTTCATATAATGCAACCTTACCAGTCTCAAGTTCCATTATTCCAGAGTATCTTGTTTCCCAGTCTCGGTTCTGAGAAATCAGAGCTAATAATACAGATTTCCAGGGAACAAATGTGAGTTCAAAAGGATCTCTGGCAATAATGCCCGAGCTTAAAACTCAAAAGGCAGAATTTCAGAGTAAGAGGATCGGTGTATCTTTGCAAGATAGGATTTAGAGAAACTCTCCAATCATATTTTATAAGCATCTACCTACTCTACCTGTTCCAAAAAGCCTGATCTCCTGGTCCATGTGACCTCTGGGTATCCAGAAGCGGGATGGAGGATATGGAGGATTCAAGAATACCCCAAACTCCCTCTTTCAGTTTCTAGCCTAGTTCAGGACTCCCTTTCCCCTCCGTTGAGGCTGGATTATCCAGAGCGAACCCAATAGTCTATCATTCAGCTCTTTCTCTTCTACACAAGCTTGGGCAGTTTCCCTGACAACATCTTCTCCAAAGGAAGGAATGAAAATGCAAAGCAGTCAGTTCTGATTTTGCTTAACAGCTCTGACCTGAAGTTCTGCTACTTGTAAATAGCAGAGACCCTTCCCACCCTATTTCCCATTTCCGAGTGTAATGTGGGGAGCTGAATTCCTGCTGTAGAAGATGATTCAAATGTGCACTTACTTCCTATTCTTAGCAAGACTCTGGACATAGTAAAATGCCCGGAGTTCATCTGGGTTCTGTCAATAATTTCATTCTGTGATTTCCATTTCACATGCCCTGCTTCGCCATCCACAAAAGTGCACCTGTGTGCGCCAATCCATTGGCCCTATCTTTGGTAAGGAAAGAATGGGGATTCTATTCTTGGGAAGGAGGAATGGAAATTTTGTAGCAGTGGAGGGGTGGGCTTCATACATGTGTACCAACCATATTTCAAATTGTCATCTTCAATTTTGTATTTAAAATATCAAAAAAGTGACCTGGTATCTGGCAGTGGGAGTCAGGATTGAAATGGATTATTCTCTTTGGGAATGAAGCACAAAACTCCAGCACAGCAAAGAGAATCCACTGGATTTGCCATTGGACAGCAGGAGTTCACTCTGTCAGTCTGTTTGTGTACTGACCATAGTCGACTTGAGAGGAGGGACCCAAAGAAAAACCATGGCAAGGGACAGAAATTTATGTGCAGTGGCCAACTGTTAGCCGGTGCTGACCTAACCCTATGGTCATTCATTTCTCCATTGTGGCAGGTACCGTATCAAAAGGCTGCAGGTGGGGGGAATGGTTACTTAAGAGGCTGGGTGGGGGGACAGCTAAAGATTCTAGATATATTTTGAAATTGCAATTTATTTGTCTTTGCTTTCACTTGTTCACAGGCTATAGGAAAAGGTGAGTTATAAAGTCTCAGAAGGAAGACAAAGTCTTTCTTTGGCTCGGCTAGAGGCTACATGACAAAATCCTCCTGTTTGTCGGACGGGGAGATCCAGTGCTATTAGCTGGAGACATGGCAGAGCTCTTCCACCATCTCTGTTCTCCAGGCCACCTCCTTCCTGAGGTGGAGGAGTGGTGATGCAGGCCTCAGGTCCCTCTAAGCTGAGGGCAAGGCAATGAGATACAATTTTTCAGGAGGCCAGGAAAAAGAAGGTGATCTAGGTTAAAACTACAAAATGCACCGTGTTCCCGGCTGAGTGAGAAAAATAGCATTATTTACCTGCCACCTGGGCCTGCATCTCTGAGCTCCTACACCTGCGCCTGAGCTGACTTGAGAATGAATCTGTAAAGAAGTTAGCTGCTGCCACCAGGAATGCACAGGTTTTCCCTACCATTGCATTTCACATCTTTTGAACAAAGGACATCCATTTAAAAAATTACCTCTGAGACACTGTGTTACTTTTTAATGAATACTGCTTAAGAAACACAAATTGGGGTTTCCATAACACTCACGACTTTGCTTTTATTTGTATATACATAAAAAATTTAACCCCATTTGCTATAATCCAAAGAAATGTGTCAGGACTCTGAGGCTGGGTTACAGTTTCCATGGAAACCAAAAATGTAACCATCATGATGGAGAGACCTGTAGATTCTCAACCATCGTGTTGCTTGAAAAAGAGAATTTAATTTTTTTTTTAAAGATTTTATTTATTTGACAGAGAGAAACACAGCCAGAGAGGGAACACAAGCAGGGGGAGTGAGAGAGGGAGAAGCAGGCTTCCCACTGAGCAGGGAGCCTGATGTGGGGCTCAATCCCAGGTCTCTAGGATCATGACCTGAGCCGAAGGCAGTCGCTTAACCAACTGAGCCACCCAGGCACCACCAAGAGAATTTAATTTTTAATTGAATGAGGGAAACACATAAATAACATTACACAAAGCTTTAAAAAAAAATGTGTTCAGGGTGCCTGGGTGGCTGAGTGGGTTAAAGCCTCTGCTTTCGGCTCAGGTCATGATCTCAGGGTCCTGGGATCAAGGCCTGAGTCGGGCTCTCTGCTCAGTAGGGAGCCTGCTTCCTCCTCTCTTTCTTCCTGCCTCTCTGCCTACTTGTGATCTCTCTCTGTCAAATAAATAAATAAAATCTTTTAAAAAAAATGTGTTCAGATATCATCTGATGTGTTCCTTGCTGCTTCTAGGGTAATTTTCCCCAGTAACTGCTGGCAGGGTTTTTGAGAGCCACGTTAGAAATATTTACTGAGCATCTATTATAGATACAGAACACTATTTAGGGCTCCATGGGATAGGAAGAATAACACTTTATAATGTCTCTATATAATTAAGAAATCACAGACAATAATCCCAATGCATTTATAGAACTCTATATCAGCAACAAGACATCTTAATTATATCTTGGTTGAGGGTTCCTCAGCCAGGACAGAGACGGCCAACCATACTGCCAATGGCACTGAGTTTTAAGACAATTTTTATTGGAAAGAAAAATTCCTTCTCTGATTATAAAAGTAACATGTGCTAGTTATAGAACAATATGAAAATATTGAAAACTGCAGAGAAGAGAGTTAAATTTGGTTGTAATTCTAATGCCCATGCTTTTTGGTGTCTTCTCATCTAGTCACTTGTTTCTCTGGAAATAAAGGTACAGGTAGCTGTGACATTGTGTGATATACAAATGACCATGCAAACCGAAACTGTGCAAAGTCATTCTAATAATCAATGGGGAAAATTCAATTGTTCTGTGACCTTTAACATTTTTTGTCAAAACATGAAGAACTCTCTTATTGTTGGTAATAAATGTGAAGGGAAATAGAAAATAGTAAAATTCATATATAGTACCCTATAACTTAAAATATTAGAAATACTGAAGAAAAGAGTGTTTTACCTTATTTTATAAAAAAGGAAAGGAGTATTTTGAGTAGCACTTGTCTATTTTGCATTGTGTAACTTACAATACAGAGCCATCATTTCTATGCCTTGGCAAATTGTCATTCTCTTTTCTCAGGTTAGATCAGCTTCCGGTATTTCATCCTTTACACTTTCAATGATGTGAAATATTTTTGAGAGTTCCTTTGATGTAAAGTTGCTTTTTTTTGCCAGCTCCACTTCCTCTAGGACATTTCCATCCTTTGCTTCACAACTACTTGCCTCAGACCTGTCAGTTTTGCCCTCCCTAGGTTCCTGTGGCTCCCTATGAGGGGTCTCAACAACTGTGGGAGTGTCAACATTCATAAGCAGCTATTTCATTAATAATTCCACTCACACTGATTAAAATTCCCCTTCCACTTTCATTTCCTTGCTGCACTCCCATCATTGCCAACCAATTCCCTCTTTCAGTGAACCATTTTTTAAAAATGCCATGTGGTTTATCATTGGAAGACAAGGAAGCAACACAACCACACATTCTGCTGTCTGTATGTGAGCTGAGTAACAGGTGCATAGTGACCAATGATGGACAGACTTGGACAGAAGTGATGTGATTGGTTACTGATACTGATATGCCTCTGTCATTGATGTGATTTGTGCACGGAATTGCTAGCAGTGAAGTGTTACTTCAGGCAATCGCTCACGGTTAATATACTGGGGTAACTGAAATTTACATATATCAAGTTTGTGCAAAGAGTGGACTACCGTTGTATATTTATTAAATTATTTTTAAATAAAATTGAGGTCATGAATATATAATTTTGCATCATGCTTTTTTTTTTACTTAGTATTATATCATAAGATATTAACTAGTTCCAATAACAAGTCTCCAAAAAATATTATAGAATAATATAGGCGATTTCGGGGCGCCTGGGTGGCTCAGTTGGTTAAGCGACTGCCTTCGGCTCAGGTCATGATCCCGGAGACCCGGGATGGAGTCCCACATTGGGCTCCCTGCTCGGTGTTCTCTCACTCCCCCTGCTTGTGTTCCCTCTCTGGCTGTGTTTCTCTCTGTCAAATAAATAAAATATTAAAAAAAAAAAAGAAAGAATAATATAGGCGATTTGAAAAGCTCCAAGAGATTGGTTAAAATGAGAACTTTGGACTGGCAAAGGGTGACTTGCTTGCTAGTGAAACCAGCATAGGGAAAGGCATAGAGATTGACAATTGTTTGTTGTTATATCAAGAAGAAGGTTAATTTGGCTAGAACATTGAACCTATATTACACCAAAAATGACAATAATGTCTGAAAGTCCATTTTTCCATGCTTTACAAATGATGGTAGTTATAATTAACACTGATGGAGCACCTACTACCTTCTGGGTACTTCTCAGGGATTATCTCACCTAAGTTTCAAATCCTAGTTGCTATCATCCTCATCTGACACACAAGGACATGGGAGATCAGAGAGGTCGCTGAGCTGGCCCAGGGCACACAGCTATTATGGCAGAGCCAGCAAAGAGCCCCACATCCTCCATGGTCTCGCGCCTGATGACAGCACTTTGCAGTTTACACAGTTCTGCATCTATTCATACCACGTGTGCCACTGAGCAGGTTGTATGGGGTGCCAGGGGCTATGGGGGTGCCAGGGGCTGTGATTTAGCCTGTGACAGTAGCCAAGTCGGATCAGAAGGCTGCATACTTCCAGAAGGGGTGTCTTTTTCTAATTAACACAGGTGGGCTACTCTTGGTCCTGCTCAACATGAGCGATCCTTGCCACAACGCTCAGAATTGATAGAATCATTAGGATTGCTCCGATCTTACTAACCCCTGTAAAAAACCCGAGGCTCACACTGGGTAAGTGATCTATCTAAGGTGAGAAATGAATCAGTGAGATGAAACACAGTCAAGGAAGGGAATAGATGCCAGGTTGAACAGGTTTCATTTGAGGCAAAAAGCAAGAGGGGACAGTGAGCCAACATAAGCCAGGCTTCACATTTGACTCAGACAGAATACAATGGGAAGTCATGGCTGTACCTGGAATAAACTGCCCTGGGCGGCTAGACGCCTTCCACCCAGAAAAATTGTTTCTTCTCCAGAATTTAGGTTCCTTCCTGCATTTGGAGCAGACCTTTGGAGACACCTTCGTTTCCCTTGAGAGGTAAATATATAATTACCAGGATTTAAAAAGAGTGAATCTGAAAGCAAATTTCCCCTCACCTCACTGCCTTTCATAATTGAACTTTATAGACCTTTTTTTAATTAGAGAGTTGTAATTACTGCTGTTACTATCTTGAGAGGATCCAGGCCAAAGATTTTTTTGGGCTTCTGAGCCACATTGTCTATACCCTTAACTTCTAGAGAAATGCTTCTTAAAGCAGACCCTTCAGATCTAAGGGACCCATAGGGGTCTACCTTTCCTTGGTCAATTTAGCAGTTCTGGGATATACAAGCTTTATAAGAATACTTATATATAAAAAAATGGTTGGGTAAGAGACAACTCATCCTGTTTCCAAAATAGCCAAATGGTTAGTAGGCATTTAAAGATGAAACACAGAACTCCAAGAGATTGGCCATGAGAAATGCAACTTGAAAAATAGGACTCCGGTCAAATGTCTGGAAAATTCTAGAGACTCTTTGAGAATGCTTCCTCAGAGGTAAAAAAATTTTTTTAAAGATTTTATTTATTTGACAGGGAAAGACACAGCAAGAGAGGGAACACAAGCGGGGGGGGGGGGAGAAGGAGAAGCAGGATTCCTGTTGAGCAGGCAGCCTGATGCCAGGATCGCGACACTTAACAACTGAGCCACCGAGGCGCCCCAAGACATATTTTAAATTTTTACAAGTTTCTTGCTTTCCATCTAGTTAGCTGACATAAGAAACTCAATGTTAACAAGACCTTCCTTATTTTTCTCATTTATCATTTAATAATATTCTGATAAATGAGAGTTCTGTGGAACAGAAATGCTGGTTAGTTTATTCTCTGTTTAAACTCAGAGCTATTTCCAGTCCCTGAGCCTAGGGCTGGAGGGATAGTGACAGGAAATGCACAGAAATGGGCAAGCTCTCTTTCTGAGGAAACAACAGTCAGTTTGTAAACTTCAGTGGTTTTTGTGTGTTTGAAATGAGTGTGAGGCCAGGTGGATGAGGTTCTGTTCTCTTACTCTTCAACCTTAGCATCTCTATTATCTGCCTTAAATACCGAGATTTCTTATAAGGTTTTATTAGAAAACTGTAGAATGTTCCATTGGCAAAACAAAAACACAGAAATTAAAAAAAATCAACAATAAAAAATAAAGCAAAGTGAGTAGTAGTTTTTAAAAACCCATTCATGGGGCGCCTGGGTGGCTCAGTTGGTTGGGCGACTGCCTTCGGCTCAGGTCATGATCCTGGAGACCCGGGATCGAGCCCCACATCGGGCTCCAGCCCCACATCGGGCTCCAGCCCCACATCGGGCTCCAGCCCCACATCGGGCTCCAGCCCCACATCGGGCTCCCTGCTTGGTGGGAAGCCTGCTTCTCCCTTTCTCACTCCCTCTGCTTGTGTTCCCTCTCTCGCTGTGTTTCTCTCTGTCAAATAAATAAATAAAATATTTAAAAAACAAAAAAAAAAACAAAAAAACCCCATTCATGGGGGTGCCTGAGAGGCTCAGTTGTTAAGCTTCTGCCTTCAGCTCAGGTCATGAACCCAGGGTCCTGAGATTGAGCCCCACATCGGGCTCCTTGCTCAACGGGAAGCCTGCTTTTTTTATCTCCCACTCCCCCGCTTGTGTTCCTGCTCTTGCTGTCTCTATCAAATACATAAATAAAATTAAAAAATATATAAAAACCCATTCACAAAGCAAAAAAAAAATCTACAGGTAATAAATATTTTCTATGATCTTCCATAGTCACCTAACCTCTCTGAGTCTTGGTACTACGAGCCCAATGTTTGTGTCTTCATAAAATCCAAAACAACCCCCTCCCCCACAACCAAAATACATATGTGAAGCAGGAATCCCCAGCAACATGGTATTGGAGGTGTGCCTTTTGGGAGGTAATTAGGTTTACATGAGGTCATTGAGTACAGCCCCCATGATGGGATTAATGATGCCCTTAGAAGAAGAAAAGAGACCAAAACTCTGTCCTGTGAGGTTACAGCAAGAACATGGTCTTCTGCAAACCAGGAAGTGGGCCCTCCTTAGATAGCAAAATCTTCTGGCACTTTGAACTTGGAGTTCCGGGCCTCCAGAACTGTGAGAAATAAATGCTTGTAGTTTAACACCACTCGGTGTTTGCCTTTTGTTATAGCATCATGAATAAGATACTTGGTTTTCCCATCTGTGAAATGGGAATAATAATACTGTAAGGATCAAAATATATTTTTGGAAGAAAAACTAGCAGCTCTATGCTCCAGTTAAGGTAGAAAGGGAGCAAGTAGAGGAAGATGGAAGAGAAAGTGAATATTTATCATATTTTAGCTGCCCATCACCTGAATCCCCAACCCGTATTCTGGGGACGTTGCCACTGGGTTTTGGGAGGATGCTAATTGGTATTTGACTGGGGACTTTAATATTGGAGTGAGTGATGCAGAGAAGTCTAGACAGGTTAGGGCTCATTTTGGTGGTGCTGGCAGCCACTGCTCACGGCTTGTGGTCCTGGGAGACGACGGTGCCTGGGCCAGGCTGTGTACGTGACAGGAGACTAGGGGCTGTGAGCTCCCTTTGTTCCCTACGTGGGTTCTGAGTCTGATTCTCTGACCTTTTCAGAGCCTGTGAGCTTCTCTATAGCCTTCCATTTAATTCCCTAAAGCTGAGATTAGTCAGAACTCTTCAAGTGAGAGCCGTGACAGGCACAGACAGTGGCATATCAGAGTGTGTGTGTGTGGGGGAAGGCTAAGGGGCGTAGGAGTATTATAAGATATAAGGCTCTCCACTAAAATTTGATTTAAAGGGAATGGGAAAACTAGAACCCCTGTTTGGGTCCTACCTCGGCAGACTCTGGAAGATGTTTCACCTGAGGGCAGCTTTTCTGCCTCCTGTATTTATACTCTGTTCAATAATCAAGCAGAGACCTGTAGAGCACCTTTTTAATTTTAAACTTCTCCCTGTGCTTAGTTTTGTTAGTATTGAATGGAAATCCATCTATTAAAATATCTCAAATCAAATCAGAAGAAGACATATGATGCAGCAGAGTAATACAGGCAGTAGGGATGCCGGAGAACATCACACAAAAGAAGGATAATATGTGTGGCAAATAGTCTGCTAGAATTCTAACCCAAAGAGCCCTTGACTACTGGGAACCAGGGGAGTTCATTTCCATCTTGCTACAAAGCTAAGCCGCGTCATTTTCTGATGAATGCCCAGAGAAGGAATAAAAAATCACTGCAGTGGGGTGCCTGGGTGGCTCAGTTGGCTAAGCGACTGCCTTCGGCTCAGGTCATGATCCTGGAGACCCGGGACCGAGCCCCACATCAGGCTCCCTGCTTGGCGGGAAGCCTGCTTCTCCCTCTCTCACTCCCCCTGCTTGTATTCCCTCTCTAGCCGTGTTTCTCTCTGTCAAATAAATAAATAAAATCTTTAAAAAACAAAACAAAACAAAACAAAACAAAACAAAACACCACAAACCACTGCAGCTAAGGTTGGGGCAGGAGGACCTCAAGGTTACCTTCATGGGCAGACGCAGTCGTGAATCTGGTTTCATTTGCACAGAACCCCTTAGAGATCTGGGGGTGTCTCTGCCCCCTCCTCCGTATTGCTAGAGAAGTCACCTCACTCTACTTTTAAAATTCAATGTCAGAGGAAGCCAGCAGTGAGTTGTCATGTCTAGCTTGTCTGTATACCTCTGAGAACTATCCAAAAAGCTTAAAACTGCTGCATGGCCTGTGATATTTTTATAAAGAATATGGAAAAAAGACAGACAGTCCCATCACCGTATTGACTTGGGACCTTACGGTAGTGAAGAGCCTCTTTCTGCAATAGCTCAGTGGCTCATGGCACTGAATTCCTCTGGCCAACAGAGATAACAGAAATTCTTGGCCAGTGGCCCTGCCATTGGCACCTCCAGCCTGCAGAGCCAACATTTCAGATGCAATAAAAACAGTGAGATTATGGCTTGGCTGCTGCCTGCGCTGATGGCTTCTAATGTATGTGATATACATTACCTGTCAGCAGCAGCAACCGCTTGGTTGAGTTACTAAAGCCAAAAAAAAAAAAAAAGCCAACACAAAATCTTTCCACTGTTTTTAAACTGTAGGTATACTCATAACTGGGGGTTGCTTTATAATCATCTCCTTAATGACACAGAAATCACTGTAGAGCTTGGAGGACGATGCCGTCATAGCAGCCGACAATAACAACGGTGATACTAAGAGTCTGAGTTCACTGAGAACTCACAGCGTGCCAGGGCAGATGCTCTGCAGAGGCTTATGAGCTTTAATCCTTATAACAAGCGAGATAGGGGTTAATAGCTAGGAAATGTGAAACCTGCTTCTGCATCTAGGTCGGCTGCCTCTCAGGCCTTTGTTTTTGATTCCTCTCAGCCCTGCATCGGAGGTAGACCAGAACTTTCTCCCACAATGATGAGGGCGGCAACTCCTTAATGGAATCTGATCAGCACGTTACAGCAGGTGCCACGAGGTACAAGTCACCTCTCTCTTACAGTACTAAACCCAAGCTGATGATCTCTCTGCCCATGTGGCACCTTTGTCCACTTTCCCCATTTCTGTCACAGCTATGCCATCTTGGGGTCTCCCTGGCTCTTTCCTTTCTTTCATCCAATCAAATTCTCTCAATCTTTTTTTGGAAAGTTTACCATCTCCACTGAGCCCAGGCCTCTCGTGCTTCACCTGGGTTTTGTGAGAATGCCTCACAGTCACCCTGCCTCTGTCTCTCCCTTCAGGGCTGAACCACATGCCTCTGCCAAGTGAGCCTTCCAGAGGGGCCTGAAACATCAGAAATGGCATTAAATGATGTCATCAGGACAGCTCTGCTCTCTTCTATCTCTGCCACTTGGTAAGTGACACTGGGAGTCACTTTGACCCTCTGGATCTTTGGATTCTGTAATTATCGGAGTAGGAGTTGGAATTGATGCTCTCTGAGGTCCCATTCAGTGCTATCATTATATCAGTGCATGAATGAGTCAGGTCTTTGTTTTCTCACTTGCCTATGTATTTCTGTTTGAACTCTCAGGCCTGGTGTTCCAAGACCTATATAAAAGTTTTCTCACACCATTTTGCAAGTTAGTCATTCCTCCTATCATACCATACACATTTCCAAGTCCCAGCTTTTCTTCCTGCTCTCCTTGCTTCTCAGAAAGTCCAAGTCCTGTGGCGTCTGGGTGGCCCAATCAGTTGAGTGTCCAACTCTTAGTTTTGACCCAGATCATGGTCTCAGGGTCCTGGGATTGAGTCTCAGGTCAGGCTCTGTGCTGAGTGGGGAGTATGTTTGGGATTCTCTCTTTCCCTCTTCCTCTGTCCCTCTCCATACTTCCCCACCCCACACGCTCTCTCTCTTTTTCTAAAATAAGTAAATAAATCTTAAAAAAGAAAAAAGAAAGCCCATGTCCTCCCTGTTCACAGTCCACACTTTACACCATCACTAAGGTTCTACTTAAGAGCTGTATCTTCCACTGACAGCTTCCCTGAGTGACCTCAGGCTGCAGCATTTTAATCTTATTCCTTATAGAATTAAATAGTAGGCATGGCCAAAGAGCCGGACCCGAGAGTCAGATTGCTTGGATTCAAATCCTGCTCTTTACCAGCTGCTAGTTAGTCAATCCCTCTGTGCTTCGGTTTCACCACATATAAAATGGGATCATAAAAGGGGTTTCTTGGTAAGACTGTTGTGAACATTAATATATGTAAGACACATAGGAAGTTTCCAGCACATGGTAAATGCTATGTAGTATCACCTATTATTATTATTACAACTAAATTTCACACACTTTAAATAACTCTTAGCACTAAATTGTTTCATGCATGTAGCTATTATCTCCCCAAGCAAATAGCAAGGGTCTTCATTATTTTTTTTTCATGCCTTGGCAAGTAATTGGTTCTTAATAAATGCTTTGAATGAATGTATGGAATAAGTAAATGAGTAAAAAAAATGAATCAATTACCATCCAGCCTCAATAGAGGAGAACATAGGAGAAGCAGGTATCAAGACCAACTTTATCTAATTTTGGAAGAAAAAGCACAAATATACCTGACTTTCTTTCATGTACCACAGTTTACTTAGTTTCTAACAGTGCATATCATACTGTAACTTGTTCTGCAGGAGGATACTAGATTAGGAAAAACAAAATGAGAACAAAAAGCAATCTCATATTGGTTCTATATCAATGGGCTTTTCAACATTAGGAAGAGCTGGTTCATAGGAGGCATCTAACGATGACTCTCAGGATGGATAGTATATTTCTTCAGCTATTTGAGAAGAAGAATCACATTTATTCATTGGGATGAATAAAAGATCAGAAAACCACAATGCACATGCAGGAATTAAGAAATGATAGCTCTTGTTTTTAACGATGTATTTTCTTTTCTTTTCTTTTTTTTTTTAAGAGAAGGGGTGAGAGGTAGGCTAGGGGCAGAGGGAGAGGGAGAGAGCAAATCCCAAGCAGGCTGATATGCAGTGCTGAGCTGGATATAGGGCTGAATCCCATGACCTTGATATCAAGACCTGAGCCAACACTGAGAGTCAGATGCTCAAATGACTGAGCCACCCAGGGGCGACAACAACATATTTCTTAAAAAAAAAAAAATTGTTTCCTTTTACTAAATGCCTACATTTCAATTGAGGTGTCTGTTTCAGATCAACAAGGGCCTGCATGTCACTAGGTCATGAAAAGAACATGAGCACAGAGTTGATGCCGCAGTGTCTACCCCCCCCCCCCCACAGTGGATGGACGACAGGGTAAAACCTGGAAGATTGTTTTCCTGGGTGGGGAGGGAACTCAGAGCTCAGCCACCACATGTCTGCCTCCAAACAAACACCCGAAGGCA
Source organism: Spilogale gracilis (assembly GCA_004023965.1). Lineage (NCBI taxonomy): Eukaryota > Metazoa > Chordata > Mammalia > Carnivora > Mephitidae > Spilogale > Spilogale gracilis. Next base: position 88,642 of record PITA01003299.1, read on the forward strand.
GGCAGCGGACCTACACCACAATTTAGAACCATTTTGGTTTGGCAAATAAAGACATTCATGATGGAAACCAACAGAAGCAAGACTCTGCTGCTGCAGTCACTGGCTTCTCCTTAGTGTCTTGGTTTCTTTCTGAATCTTTGTAGCCAAACTCTAAGAGTTGGGAATGAGAATTTGTAATGGATTTACTGATACTATGTAAGAGCATGAAAATCCTCCAAAATATATATGAGAACCGCTATGTTGAGAAGTTATTACAGGATAGGAGAGAAAGTGAAAAACAGGTGAGGAATAAAAGGATAAAAATGTCCTTATTTCACCAACTCATCTTTTTGCCTTTTTTAATTGTGAGTTCTAAATATGCCCAGATGAAATGTGTTTATTTGGCCTTGAAGCTTTTCAATAATGGGGCATTTTATGAATGCTAAGAAATACAAATTTCCTGAAAGCCACCAGTCTTCCTTAAGAAATGCTCCAGAAGGAATATCTCTCGTACTTTTGTTACATTTCTCATCACCAAGTAAAATCAAATGCTAATGCCAAGTCAGACAGGAAGAGAGTTGTGACACCCAATTCCACATTCCACAGAAGGTGAGATGACACACAGGTTGGGTTTTTCAGACCAAGCATGCTTCTTGGGGCACTTCCTGTTTGTGAAACAATCTCACAGGTGACCCAGACTAAGGTGTACCATGCCCCAGTGTGAGGCGGTGGGAAGGCTTGTCGCCTCTTAATGCTTTCATACAGCCGTTGAAAGACACGCGAGGTCTAGAGCCTTAGAATGGGCTGAGGTGAGAATACAGCAAAACCTCAAAGTAAGACGTGCACTAGAGGTGGGAATACAATTATTTTCTTTGTTCATCACGGGGAAGATCAGATCATCTAACGGTTCTACTCATCAAGCCGGATAGTCAATGGGTCTCTATCTAAGCTGCCCTGATGGACAAGCTTGTTGATTTCATCCTGGTGTTTACTGAATTCTGACATTTCTCAAAAACAAAACAAAACAAAACAATTCTCCTATGCCACTCCTCCCAAAGCCCCAAACATTAACTCTAATGCCCCTTTCTCCAGAGTATTAGGAAGTATGACCGGCCGTCCCAGACCGAGAAAGGCCTCCACTTTGATCAGTAGAATAACATGTTCACAAATGCTTACTGAGCCCTATGCGGTGCTTGGGCTAGACAAGGGAGTGAGACACAGCTCCTGCCATAAGGAAGCTTATGGTCTACTAAGATGAGCCCTCCTGTCTCAAATGGAACATGCGTGGCCAGCTGAGGCTTCATATTCATAGCAAAAGACTTTTTAAAAAGTCTTTCACCTGCTAGCGTTCCCATAAGATAATCTGCTACTTTATATCTTTGGAGAGGAAATTATTTTCATACTACATATAGCTGTCTGGCTCGAGCTTTACACATTTAATGAAAAAAAAAAGTCACTTCCAGGCTAGAATGACATACATGTTTCTTTTGTTCAACTGAACTTTTCACAAGCACTGTGCAGACTCTCTGCTCTCAAAAACAGTAGAATGTGATGTCAAGAATTTGGCAAGTACCTAGAGAAAATCCACTGAACTTTAACAACGTTTTATTGCTTCCTCACAAAATGAAGAAATGAAGAAATTCAGACATATAAACTTATTGATTTATAGCTTTCAAAATATTGTCTGTTTTTCTACAATGTGTTCTTCTCTCAGTGTTTCAAATTGTTACTTAGCCCATATGGAAGTACACTGTAAATGTTTCCAAAACATGGGAATTCCTTTAGCTTGGGGGAGAGGGGGAGGAGAGAATGGTTGTAAAACTTCCTGGAGAGGGCTCACTTTGTGTAATCCCCTTCTAGACTGTTAGCCCATATGGAAGTACACTGTAAATGTTTCCAAAACATGGGAATTCCTTTAGCTTGGGGGAGAGGGGGAGGAGAGAATGGTTGTAAAACTTCCTGGAGAGGGCTCACTTTGTGTAATCCCCTTCTAGACTGTTAGCCCATATGGAAGTACACTGTAAATGTTTCCAAAACATGGGAATTCCTCTAGCTTGGGGTGGGGGTGAGGAGAGAATGGTTGTAAAACTTCCTGGAAAGGGCTCACTTTGTTTAATCCCCTTCTAGACTGTGAGCGACCTGACGTTAAGGAGTGCCTTCCTCATCCTTCTCCTCTAGATCTACTTCAAGGCCTGGGATATGGTAGGTCCACAAATGTTTGTTGAATGAATGGATGGATGGATGTCTACATCTTGCAGAAGGAGATAATAGGTAAAGAAAGATGGAGAGAGGTTGAGGAGGAGGGAGGAACATTTATGGAGTCTGGGAAGTATGGGAGGATGTGTGTGCAGGGAACTGTGGCAAGTGACATTTCGATATAGTTAAATGGGAAGGGGTGGTGGCAGAGGAGACTGCAGAATCTCTCTGTAGCCACACTGGGAAAGACATCTTTCTATTCTACGGTGATGAGCAGGTTATTGTTCTGCATTTTCTTCTATTTAGTTTTTGAAGGCCACACTAGCTCAAGCCACCTCTTTACATCTCCATTTGGCCCCTATATTTATTTATGGGTATAAAGAAGCATGGCTTCTGGAGACACCATGTGAGGCTGAGCAGTCTGCGCACTGCACAATCCCAGGGCACACCCTTTGCATGTGGTACAATGTGTGGCAGCCCAGTTCTCCCGTGAACTCCCTGTATATATAATGGAATACACTTACACATTTATAAACATGCTGAGAAATATAATGTGTTGGAAGGGATGTGTTTTAACTAACTTCTTTACCTGTTCCTGAAGACCAAACAGTTCTCCCATCTTCCCCAGTTGTGAGAGTTATATTGTAAAAACAAACACGTGTTTTGTATGTGTGTTGCTTCTACAGTCTAATTCTACAGTGATTAAAGGGCACCTGCTTGGAACCATTTTATACTGGATGGAGTTCTGATATTGGAATGCTGGGGTTCTTCCTTGCTCCACTACTCAGTGTGTGATCTTGTGCAAGCTACTTAGTTTCTCTGGGCCTCAGTTTCCTTAGTTATAAAACAGGAGTAATAAGAGCCCCCACAATCCAGGGTTGATGTAAGAAATAATTGAAATAATCTGTGTAAGGTGCTTAGCACAGTGATTGGAACACAGGGAGTTCTCATAGGTATTAGCAATTAGGCTGCTAAAATTATTATTATTGTCAGTACTGGACTACCAGGTTTGGCCTGCTGGGCAGAACTCCTCCTGAGCCCCTAGAACTGGGACTGCCCATCTAGGGCCTTACCCTTTCCAGTGAGCAGGCAGGTATCAATGTTTTTCTCAGGTTGTTTATTCCATGAGAGTTAGGCAGAACATTCCAAGCTGTGGGTGGTTCTCCCACAAATATATACACACACACTACATGCACACACACTTCCCCTCTACTCCAAGAACTGCTAACAACAATGTTATAGAATCAGTGTGTTGTGTAGGCAGCCTTCCTCATCTCTTGTTTCCAGATGAGTCTGTTCAAACATAGTTGTTGAATTTGAGAAGAAAGTGAAAACCATGAGACCCAAAACATTTCATGGTTGACACCAACAGAATGACAGTTTTTGGCAAAGGTTGAGCACCAGAAAAGAGGCAGAAAACAAATTCTGTTGATTTTGGTGGTGGTGAGTGTGTGCATAAGTCAGACTGTAAGTAGGGTGGGAAATCTGTAAGATCTGGAAAGGGACATGGAAATCAATGAGCAGGCTGGTGTTGGAGGCATCTAGGGTCAGACAGTTAGAGAAGTAAAACTCACTGGCGAGGTGAAGACCAGGGTCCAGCAATAAGAAACAGGGGATCAGAACACTTATTCTCTCATTTAATTCTTTACTCATTCATTTGGCAACTTGCTATGGAGTCCTTACTCTGCTGGGATGTGTCAGATGCAGGCAATCAGTAGAGAGCAAGGGACTGCCTACCTTCATGGAGCTTATAGTCTACTGTAGACCAAAAGCACATTCTCAGTGAGAAGTTGTAGCCTAGAAGCATGTGCAAAGCATTATAGAGGGTGGGGGTAGTAGATGGTCTGATGAAGTGTTTTGGAGAAAATCTGATGCTTTCTCGGAACCATGGTATGGCTGGGGTGCATCATGGGAGTGGAAAAAGATGAGGGTGAAAAAGTAAACAGGAGCAGTACCATGAAGAACTTCTTAGACTCAAAGGTGAAAGAACTTGTTCTTGATTTTGAGAGCACTCTGCTGTGTAAGACTTAAATATTAGTCAGATCTCAAGGACTAGAATCCAGGGGTGGGAAATGAATGGTCATTTTCTTAAAAATGATATACTATATATGAAGGAAACTTCACTGAGAATATTTATTGGACGCTCCTTCCTCACTTGTGCTATTGTGAGAGCTGAAGGACTGTCCCTGCCTGTGGTGGAGCATTCTCCAAATACAAGTGAACATCTTTAGCCCTTCCCAGCACCTCTCCCACTTTAGAGCAAACTTTGTGGCAGCTGACATGCTTGCTGTCGCTGAGTTTCATAAGGCTGTAAAGAAGAAAAGGAAGCCTATCATTTATTAGCTTCCTGTCTCCACGTTCCAATTCTTCAGCCTGATCTTCAAGGTCCTCCAACTTCTTCTACCTGCACTCATACAACCCCCTGCACGGATCCTCTCTTCCAGTCAAATGATTCTCAAATCCTCCATGGATTTCCCTGCTTTGGTGCATCTGACTTGTCCTTTAAAGGCTTAGCCTCTCTAAGACTCAAGTTACCTTATCTGTAAATTCATGACAATCATACCTTTATTCAGGATGGTACATGGATCATGTGACTGAAAGTACCTAGCACAGTGCCTGGCATGAAAACATTGTTCAATACATGGAAGCAGTTGCTGATCTTAGGTTCTAGATCCTTGTCCATGTGTCACCAACTTCAATACTGAAATGTTTTCAGGCCTGTGTATGAGATCAGTGCTGGGAACTGGAGTAGACTGGAGGGGCACGCCTGGTAGTGAATATGTTAAGAAACAAAAACGAAAACTAAAAATACAAAAAATGAAAATGAAAACAAACAAAAAGCCATGCCTGCAACCTCATTTGGCTTAAGCCTACCATTTACTTTGTAAAGCCTACCTCTGACTTTTGCTTCCTTACTTTAGGTTATAAATATCCTTCCAGTTGTATCCTCTTTCATCTACCCCATGTGCCACACTTGTTTTTCACTTAGTTCATATCCTTTGTAGCATTATTGCTATTTTTGTGCAAATTTTTTAACCTTCAGGACTGCTGTGAGAATTAAGTCATGCTACATTTATAAGGAGTTGAGCTCCTAGCATGTACATTTTAGCTTTATTGTTTTTAATAATGATAATTATGACCATAGACATCTCTTAAATTCAGAGACCAGGTCTCTAAGAGTTCCAAGAATCTCCTTCCCACTTGTTGACTTGGTGAAGAATAATAATAACAATAATAATGACTACTGCTTATTGAATGACTATAAGACAGGACCTGTTCTGAGTACTATATATGCCTAACTCATTTCTGCTCATGAGAACTCTCAAGGTAGGCTCTATTGGTATCATACAATATCATATTGTAGAAATAAGACTACTGAGGCATCAAAAGATAAGTAACTAGTCAAGTTTGGCAGTTGGGAAGTGTCAGAGTTGGGATCTGAACTGATTGGGCTGGCCCTGTAGCCCATGTACTGAACTACTGCACTGTCTTCATTCTCTGACCAAGTTCTATTCGTCCTTGAAGGTCCAGCTCACGTGGACCTCCTCTCCAACTTCCCATACAGAATTGGCTGAGTTACTCCATCTTCTGTATTCCCATAGCACTCTGACTATATCTCCCCTACAGCCACGTTCACATTGAATTTTATTTATGTATTTATGTGTTTATGTGTATGTGGGTTTCTTTTTTTTTTTTTTAAGATTTTATTTATTTGACAGAGAGAAACACAGCCAGAGAGGGAACACAAGCAGGGGGAGTGAGAGAGGGAGAAGCAGGCTTCCCACCGAGCAGGGAGCCTGATGTGGGACTCGATCCTGGGTCTCTGGGATCATGACCTGAGCCGAAGGCAGTCGTTTAACCAACTGAGCCACCCAGGCGCCACTGCATGTGAGTTTCTTAAGGAAGAATCTGTAAATTACTCACTGTTGTATACTTAGCATAGGGCTTGGCACATATCTGATAGGCAAAAATATGTGCTGAAATTTAATTAACTAGTGGGACCTCAGTAAAACTTGATGTTCATGATGATCGTAGCTATGAGAGATTGAACATGGTTTAATGGAAATGTCAAAGGATAAGAAACACAGTGCTAAGTTACTGGCTGTATGGTTTTATAATATTATTGCTGTTGTCATTTTCTGGGTTGGGGCAGCTAAAATGACTCCTATCTAAGATGTCTCACTAATCAGAGGTCCACAGTGCCTTTTAGTTGCATGCCTTTCCACCCCATCCTTTCAGAGAAGTATCAGTTCATGATAGATGTGACTGCCCTGAGAAAGCCACAGAAGAAATAAGGGATGTGCTGAAACTTATACCACTTAGCAACAATTATTAATATTTCACCAGAGGTTATACAAATAAGTTGGAAGAATGACAAAAGGAGCCCCACCCAAATATGAGCCAAGGACCCATATTTTATTATAACAATATCTTCTATAGGGCTTTAAAATTTATAATCCTCTCCCTTCTATTATTTCATCTGATTCTCACAACAATTCCTTGGAATAGGCAGTACCCACTCAGGGAAAGGAAGAGATTTGCCTAATGTTCATGGCCAGTGAGAAATGGGATCAGGACAAGGACCTATTTTCCATAGAACATGTACCAAACATGCCAAACAAGATGGTCAGAGTAACTAATTTGATATAGGGAGGTTGCTGTCCCTGGTGTGCACTGATCTGTACTCTTAAGGCTCTGAACACAGGGAAGATTTTGCAGATGATAGGAAATGGAAACTCTGAGAACTGGGCCAAGAGACAATATATGCCAAGGGCAAAAAAAAAAAAAAAAAAAAAAAAAAAAAAGATGGGGTTTGTGAGGTTAGGTGTGGAAGGATGTATTGGGTGATACTTATGGAGACCACAAAAAGAAGGTTTGTCACAGAAGGAGGTCATATGTTGAATTTTATAGGATAAAAATTTTTTAAAGCATTCTGCTTCAAAAGAAGAGATGAGATAGGCATGCATAAGGCTAGAAGACAGAGGAATTTTCAGTCAGTGTGAATGGCCTTGGCCAACTACATTATGTTTAATGTTCATATGTGTGCTGTTAAAGAACTCTTCTTTCTTTATGTCACTGCTAAAAGATACACCAGATTCTTTGTGCCTGTGTCCCCCATCTCACTTGCCTGTTCCCATCTATACTGGGATGACTGTCAGCTCTATAGAAATGTGGAGAAATTCAGAAGCAGGAAATGATCAGAATGTCTCCTTTGATGCCCGCACATCAGCTTGCCTTGTACTTCCTCACGCATTGTCCTTGTGGTTTCTGCAGACTCTGCGGGCCCTGGTGTCAGAAACCCTTTCTATGGACAGTTTTCCTGGGTCTGGAGTGTCAATCTTGCTCTGATCTTTGAATTATTTTGACTTCCCTTTATCCCTTATATGCTGGCTGCCCCTTTCCCCACTGTTGGCCATAGGGCTCAAGCTGGACTTGCTTTGGCTTATGGTCATACTTGTTTGCTGCCAACTGCCCGGTGCTGACAGGGGCCTCCACTGTACATCTACTGCTTACAGCATGAGCGACCATATCAGAAACTGGCTGAAATTGGGTGACATTATTGGAATACCTACTGATAGGTTCATGTTCACAAAGATACAGCTCATGTTCAGCAAGAGCTGCCTGAAACAGAGACAGAGACAGAGAGAGACAGAGACGAGATGAGAAGAAAAGAGAAGAGAAGAGAGACAGTTCTTGGCATCTGCAAATGAAAAATGAGGCAGAGACATACTAATTCCAAAGTACAGCTGAAGACAGTGTAGTTTAGGTGGCTAAATCCCATTAAAAAATCATGGGACAGCTCTGTATTCCTGCCACTGTGATGAAGAAGGAAAGCAAATGTCTGAGAGTTTCACAAAGAAAACATTTTGTGACCAGAAGACTTAAAGTTCTGTGAAATCTCATGAAGGTAGAAACAGTCTGATGGGCACCCAGCAAGTCCCTGAGGGACAGTCAGTGTAGGGAGGTCACAGAGGGGAACTCCACTCCCCTCAGTCAGGGAGCATCTATGGCAGGAAGTCAAAGCCAGGCGGGCCCCCTTGGGTGCTGCAAGACCGAAGACCTGGTGCACAAGGAGTGCAGACAAAGTTGTCTTTGTATCCATGGCCTGTCTTTTACAAAGTCATTTCAGTCAATGGATAATTGACTTTAATTCTTTTCCTCCAAATTTTTTCTTTTGATTGACTCTGGACCTTAATGAAATGTAAGCCATTCTCAGCAATAAAGAATTAATTGAAGTGTTCCTGGTAGCCATTTTGAGTGACTGGTGGGTATCATCTCCCTAGACTTCAAAAGAGTTACTTTTATAAGTTTCATAGTGTGATGAAAAAAATCTAAACTGCATAAAAGCAACAGGTTTACATTTTATTTTAGTAATACAAATCCATATAGATCTAAAAAATACACACTTTTTTCCAGGGTAGTCTTGAAGCTTCTGTGAATATTTATATTCTGTTGTTGCACATACACTGTTCTATGCTTGGAATTCTTTGGGCCAACTAACTCCCAGCCCAGAAAAGGGAACTAGAGAGGCCAAGCAGGAAGAAGAATTAGTATACTTTTCAGTGTGAAAAGATGAAGGCTGAAAGCAGAGAGGACTGCTGTTTACAAAACCATAAAGGGTAGGGCAGGGAGAGCACATCAAGGACCATCCTCAAAAATTAATCAAAGGTAGATTTTGCACAAATAAAAGAGAGCATGAGGTCACACAGTGGCTACTAATTCTCCGGAGACTATTATCCAAAGAAATGTTCCAATAAGAAAATAAAAAATAGGCTGAGGAAGATGATGAATTTAACAATAACTAACTATTGTGGGATTCTGGGAATACCTCATAGAAAGCAAGCTTATCTCCCCGTCCCCTTCTCCCCCTGAAAACTATGCCTAGTTGTTATTTTCCAGTCAGGCTACTTAGTGAGAGGGACAACCAGGTCTGTGGCCTGAACCACAGGGGATTCTTTGGTTCTTTTTGAGAGCAACAGTCTTGGCGAGCGGTCATCTGCCCTCCACTTTGCCTCCTGTACAGTAAAGGGATCCACATTCCTGAATTTAATGACATGGGTGTAAAAAAATACAAGACATGGGGACTTTCTGCACTGCCATGACTTGAATACAAAAGACCAGCATGAGACTGGTTCAGCAGTGGCATCCTGGGAATTTAGTACGCCACCAGAATTTCATGAATATGGTTTATGCCTGATATACAATTCCATTCCATGGCTTCCCTGAGAGCAGGCTCCTCACAATATTTACTTTCCTATAAAGTATTTAAGAAGAGTAGGAAATTGATGATGGCAGGGAGAATACTTATTTCACTCCAAGACATTTTCTTTTCTCCACTGCTTCCCTCTTCTCTGTTGTCTCATATAGGCAGAGGAGTCTGTGCTGAAGGCATGGCAGGGCACTTAATTCTCAGGGGTGGTTCCCTCAGAATCCCAACACCCTGGGTCACCTCATTGGCCTATAACACCTGCTCTCCTTCTAGAGAGTTATCAGTTATGAGCCCCAGCAAGGGCGTATGGAAGTACCAACAGAGAACATAATAGGATTTAAGTAAACCATAAACCCACCGAGTACTCCTTAGTCTATCTTGGCTAGAACCCTATTCATAGAACTAATCTTTCTCACAAGCAAAAGAGGGAAATGACCTCATTTATAATTTCCAACTGCATCCATAATACAAGTAAGGGCCAAAGTCTAGGTAGATCCACCTCCCTTAGATAATGATGATGGTGATGATGATTTTTTTGTGGAGGAGGGCTGGCTATGGAAGAATCACATAAAATAACTTAAAAATATGAAAAAACGAGTCCTCTATCTCTCTCCAAAAATTTACTATTAAATTTCAGATAGATCTGTAAGCCTTTGAATCTTCAATTATGTAATGAAATGGAACAAAAGGACTCCTTTGAAGAAACAGCGTTCAGCTTAGTTGATGGAATGTGAAAACCATTTGAAATTAAAGAGGTCCCTTTAAGGCCTTGGGATTCTGAATTCAACTACACTCTCTTCTCAACCACCTTAGACATTTGTTTTTTATAAGTCTTTACAAAGTAAACAATTTAAAAGAGGACCTCAAAACTGTGTTTCTGACCAGCAAAATAAGTACAGATTCCAGATGTTTCTCATTTTTCTATGCCACTAATTCAAAGTCAGAAATGTCCTGTTTATTGGACTTTTATTTAATCTTAATATTTTATATACTTCTCTTCTAAAAATCTCCTTTCCTATCTCTGCATCCCTTCTCTCACCAAAGTCATCTCTGCATTCATTTGTCATAGATGGAATGGGAACTTTTCAGCAGATTCTAAGAAATATTTCAACATGGGCCAAAATGAGATTTCATAATCATATATAGGTTTTTTCTAGTTATATCTGTATATTTGAAAAATTAGGGAAATTTCTTTCTCCTGAAATCTTTAAAAATTGGGTATATGCTGTGCTTTGTAAGGTGATTAGAGGTTAGGGAGGTCAATCACCTTTTGGGTACTCTTCTGGTCCCCTGACCTTCTGATGCTGTCCTTGGGTCATCCATCTGGCCTTCTGGATTTTGCTCTAAGGGCAGATGGGTATTAGAGGAACTAATTGCAGATACAGTCTCCTAGCCCTGCAGGTGGGTCTGGGGGAGGGATTTCTATACTTTATCATGTTCTTAATTTTACCTGGCTCCATGCTGGAGTTCCATCCTTGGCCAAGGAACTAAGAGAGCAGAGAGTTGACAACAATAGCAAATCTCCATGGAAAATAAAATTTAGTAGGGTTGGAATCATGCAAAGGAAAGACACTTGACCTCTTCCCTATGGGTTTGTTTTTAATGGGATGAGGTCTAATGTGACATTCTTGAATTTACAACTCTATTAATATAATTATTAGATAATATTTATTGAGGTAGGCACAGTGCTAAGTGTGCCTGGATTATCTTCATTATTTCTTACAACAATACCATTTTACAAATGATGAAACAGTCCTAGAGACTCTAATACCTATTTGCTCAAAAAATAGGCATGCTATAGAGAAGAAATCATGTATATCTTTGCAAAGGAGGGGTGTCTTAAGCAAGGGCATTTGGGGGGCTGCATTTAGTAATCATTTCAGAATGACAACATAACTCATAGGGCTAGCAGACAATTCATAGGTATTCACAGGGTTACACCAAATTATATTAAGGTTGGAGGTGAAAGGCTGCTGGGAAAGCTATTAAGACTGGCTTCTGGAATTGGAGATAATGAGTACTGTACAAACCTCAAACATATCCTAAACACTACAAGAGAACATGAGCTCCTTTTGGACAACACAATCCTTTGTGAATGACTTCAGAGATGATAATTCAACACTTCCAGCCCACATGAAAATATTAACTTGTAAAGAGAATGTCCTATAGATACTAGGTCTAAAAGGCAACCATCTTTAGATGTTGGTCACCCTTTTATAGGTGTGTCTAATGTGATAACAGAAGTGTTCCTTCCAAAGGCTCAAAAGGGATTTGAATCGGTTAATTAGTTGACAACTTCTACTGCATACCTAGTTTTGATGGAGTCCCATATTAGATAACATTTAAATTGTCATAATGACAGTAATTATAGGTTTTTAATGCAGTATGATTTTGTGAAGCAAACTTGAGCTTGCTTAATGAGTAATGAATGGACGAATCTGCAGGAAGGAGGAAAAAAATCAGTGGAGAAAAGAAAGGAAGAGACATCAAACCCATCAAATTTCTTCGATCCAGAGGACATATTTTCTGTTCCTGGGGTCCACAAAGCCTATCTAAAGCAGCAATTGTCAGGGTTGTGTGTGCATCAGAATCACCTGGAAAGTTTGTTAGAGCACAAGGAAGGACCAGAGAGTTTGCATTGCCAGCAAGTTCCCAGGTGGGAACTTGGTCTGGGGAGCACACTTTCAGAACCACTGTGGTAACTGGAGATCCCGTTGGACATTTCCCAGTTTACACTCTAGGTATTTGTCCAGAGTCAACACATCTTTGGATTTTCTAAACTTGCATTCTTTTGAAACAAGCTTTTCAGTTTCACATTTAGTACTTCTTACCTGATGAAATTTGGTAGGTTTCCAACCAGAAGGGACCTCATGGGAAAAAATGGATATAAAGGCTGTGGAGAGAAAGATGAGGCAATCAAGAGAGGAAACAGAAAGTACTCTATAGTTATAATTAAAAGTAACTTTTAGACAGAGTAAACACCATTATCCCAAGGATATAGTCATTGTATTTTCTACATTGTTTTTTATACAAATTTGCAGATAAAGAAGAAGCAATTGGATTAACATGGTGACAAATAAAAAAGGAAATGTCAAGATTTACAATAAATTCTATTGAACAGAAGGTGAAATTATGTCAGAGATACAACCAAATATTCTAAACAGCAGTAATGTTTATTTTGATCCAATTATTGTTTGCCTAAGGTCAGGCATCATTTTCAGTAACCAAAGCATATTTTTTTTGTGTGTGTGCTCCAAAAATCTACTTCCTAATGTAATGATGTGGTCTGTTTATTTGATAATTTTTTTGATTACTAAATAATATGTGGGAAATTATGAGAATGATAAATAAGTACCTGAAAGGCACATATGCTTGGTGTTTGTGAAAATAAGGAGCATGGAGAGAGAACATTTTCAGTAAAAGCACTTTACTAGTATTTTATCAGTATTTCCAAGTAAGGAAGAAAACACAGTGTTTTCTTTGGTCAGGCAGTCAATTTACACCAGAACAGGTCCCTTCACATTAGACTTTGGATTCCCTGTTACATCAAGCTTAGTGGACTCAGGGATCCACAGGGGTATTGTCTTCACAGCTGAGGACTTTCTGGTGGAGCTGGCCAGTTCAAAGCAATCACTATGCCCACTTGTGGTTGGCTTGGTGCACGTGCCCAGCTGTTCTGACCCTGTAGCCTATTCTTGGCAGTGGAGAGATAACTTGTCCAGCACACTGGGAAACTTGCCTGTGGTGAGGGCCATTTTAGGCTGCTCATCCTCACTTGTACATGGGGACAAAGTGGTCAATCATTTCTGGACTTCAGTGCTCATTCCACATCTCCCTTCTCTACTTATCGTTTCTGGATTAAAGTTGATTACAGCTTATGCTTCTGTTGCTTCAAATCACTTTAAGATAGCCCCAAAAAGGCCTGACTTGTGAATGTGAAATATGAATTTGACCCTCTCTAAGTGATCCCATCATTCTCTTACTGCCTAAATCAATGGAGATTTTTCTGCAGACAAAAGTTGGCTCAGAAAAATTTTCAAAGTCAAGACTTACAAAGGACCACATCACCTCCATCGGACTATACATATATTCAACATTTTTATTTGAGAAAAGACATGATGAACTCATAGCTATTTTATCAATGGCTTCTCCTTAACAATTTATGGCTAGCCAGTGCTTCTCAGCTCAGCAGGACACGGTGACCACAGACTTGGATTTGTTGGCTTGCCTATTCTAGAAATTCAGGAACTTCAAGACATTAAACTCATTTCTAGTATAACTAAGTATTCATGTGTCAGAAAAGCCTTTTCTTTTTTTTTTCTTTATTGAAAAAAACTGCAAATATTTATTGAACTTTGAAGCTGACATAAAAAAGTATTAGATATGACTTTTGCCCTAGAATTGTTTATAATGAGTCGGAATATAAGACCTGCATATATGGAATAATTAGAAACAACAAGAGAAAGGACAGAGTTTATTTAGCATAAACTGTGAAGTACAGACCATCCAGCTGTATGATGTCAGAGAGTTGGGGACAGCTTTAGGAAAGAAGTGATTCAAGTAGATTAAAGGATACATATGATTTATATAAAAAGATGGGTGGTCTTCCTCCATGTTTTATTCAGAAAATGAACGCACTAGTTTATACAGTTTAATACCACCCACTAAATATCTTTGCAGGGGTCTAGAAACCTCAAACTCATCACCAGTGGGCCAAAGAACTTCTTATTTGACTGTTTGCAATGTTTTGAAACATATTTGAATTAGTTGCCAACATTAGCAAGTTGAATGATTTTACATTAAAATGTGTAGATTCACATTTTTCTCTTAAAGAACATTGGACAGTCTGCTAAAACCTGGCATATATTTCTGCATATGTAACAATGAACTGGAGCCTAGTAAAACCCACCCCCGTTCAGTAGGGCACTAACTATACTCTCCACTGCCTAAACAAATCCTATTGTTTCTCTCACCTACTATGCTTTGTCGTGTATATCACCTACGTGGGCAGTTGAGCTCCCCTGTACCTCGCCAGGGCCTCCTGCACAGGGAAGGTGTGACCAATGCTCCACTTCAACCAATTCACTCAAGATAAGGGATCCTGTCCTCTCAGCCTCACTTTTGCAAGGTAAAGCAACCTACTTATGGAAGGACAGCTGATAAAATATTGTTCTCAATCTACAGAGGAAAATATTGTGGAAAACCTATGCGAAGCGTTGAACTTCCAATTCTGCAATTCTTCCATTCTATAGTGGAGGTTACCAGGCTGTGTTTACATACAAGGGACGGATGTTCCATTAACTCCTTAAGTTCACTTAATGTAGGAATATCCATGAAAAGCACAAATTTAATGTATGAAAATTTGGAGTGAGATAGCAGGTGAGTTGAGGTTGATTATTCTTTCTTTCAGAAAATGTACCTATTTTACAAAGAATTTTTATTTAGGCTGAGTTGTTCTTATATATCTGAAATACAGTCGTATTTACCTGTAAGGTAGACACGTGTGTCCTGAATTGAGGCACATCTGTGTGACTGTTTACTGTGCACAATCAATTCCTTATTATATGCTCGGAGGAAATGTACGAAGCATCCAATGGTTGGGCAACACAAGCAGAATGTATTAGATTTAGAATGAGCTTCACACCTTGTATTGGATTAGTCATTCATTTGTTCACTTGGCCATCCTAAACATGCTTATTTGTTTAGCCCAGGCCCATGGGCTTTGTCTTGGCCCTTCTATTAACTAGTTCTGTGAACTTGTCCAAATCCATTCATCTCTCCTGCTTTCAGTTCCTCAGATGAAGGAGTCATATTAAATTATCTCTGAGGTCTCTAAACATGAAATATGCCAACTTCTCAGAAGAAGGTGCCTAGAATAAAGGAAGACAATCTGTTCTGATTTAGGACTGGGCTGCAATCCTTTGCCTGTGGATATCTCCATCTAGGCAGGCCAGTGCACAGGCCAGGTGCAGGGCTCATACCCACAGTTTGGAGCCACTAATAAGGACTACGCTGGTGTTTCACATCCAGCTTCCCTTCTGATTGGCCCTACAGTCCAACGGGTGATTCCTGGGATTTCTGGTTGTTAAATACCTTATCACTGATGTTCATGATCCCCTAAGGAGTCTTTATTCCCTCTTTAGTTCTGTCTCCTCATGCTAAGAGGATGAAAGTCCATCCTCCTTCTTTGAGGCCACTGGGAGCGCAGAGGGGCCACCTTACAATACCTCTTAGGATGGAAAAGTTGTGGAAAACATTACATCAAGTATTTTAGTTGCTCACTGTTTTAAGAAAAAGGAAAGAAAATTCTATGCTTCTTTTTCCTTTTTTTTTTTCTTATCAAATTTCACCTTGTCTTAGCAAAGAGGGAGATTCTGTCAAATAGTGTTGGGCGAAGGGAGCATGAAAGGACAGGTCTCTTTATGGAATAGGAGTCTGGGGGCTAAGGCGGCTGATTATAACTGTATTAGCTTGTTATTTAGAAGAGTCAGCCCCTAGAAAGCCCCAGGGAGCTGCTGGCAGTGCTATGGTCCTGGGCCTCATGGGTCTTTTCCTTTACACTTAAAAAAAGCCAAAAGATACTTATTGTAGAATGATTATAATATCTTCAAAACATAAATAAATCCTCCAAATTTCTACTGCCTTGAGAATTACAGAGTTAACATTTTGATGTATATACTTGTAGCAAATATAAACATGTATATGAAACAATGGGATAATATCATAATCTTCATACAAATATATATGCATCAACATATGTATGTGTACACATTACATATATAAATATATCATATACATATTCTATACATATTTATATCACATACATTAACTGTAAACATACTTTTTTAAAACAGAGTGACAGAGTGAGAGAGAGAGAGAGAGAGAGAGAGACAGAGGAGGGGCTGAGGGAGAGGGAAAGAGAGAATCTGAAGCAGCCAGAATCTTAAGCAGACTTTACACACAGTGAGGAGCCCAACACGGGCTCAATCCCACAACCCTGAAATCATGACCTGAGCGGAAACTAAGAGTCAGATGCTTAACCAACTGAGCCACCCAGGTACCCCTGTACACACACAAAGTACTTTGTAAAATTCTTACTTTACTTAATATGTTATAGATACTTTGTAGTGTATGTACTATTCTTCATTATACTGGCATATTATAATTTATTCAACCAATCCTCTATTCCTGAGCATTTAGAATTTTTCCCCCCTATTCCTAATGCAGTTGGTAGGAAAGACTTTTTTAAAGCTTCCAGAAGAATTCCACAAGGCAGAAGAGGCAAAAATGGATTGTCCTCCATGATGAAAAAGCTGCCATTCTGAAATTTTGGGAACAGCAGAGAAGAAGGGGTACCAGGGAGGATCTGAGTTTCCAAGGGCCTGAAACCAGGCAGGAATCTGTTAGAGGAAAATAGGTGTTGTTTTTTTTTTTAAGATTTATTTATTTATTTATTTATTTGACAGATAGAGTGATCACAAGTAGGCAGAGCGGCAGGAAGAAAGAGAGGAGGAAGCAGGCTCCCTGCTGAGCAGAGAGCCCGACTCAGGCCTTGATCCCAGGACCCTGAGATCATGACCTGAGCCGAAAGCAGAGGCTTTAACCCACTGAGCCACCCAGGCACCTGGAAAACAGGTTTTTAAGAAATTCCCTAAGACTTTTTTTTTTTTTTTTAAAGATTTTATTTATTTATTTGACAGAGAGAAACACAGCTAGAGAGGGAACACAAGCAGGGGGAGTGAGAGAGGGAGAAGCAGGCCTCCCGCCGAGCAGGGAGCCCGATGTGGGACTCGATCCCGGGTCTCCGGGATCATGACCCGAGCCGAAGGCAGTCGCCCAACCAACTGAGCCACCCAGGCGCCCCGACTTTTTTTTTTTTTTAAAGATTTTATTTATTCAACAGAGAGAAACACAGTGAGAGAGGGAACACAAGCAGGGGGAATGAGAGAGGGAGAAGCTGATGTGGGACTCGATCCAGGGTCTCTGGGATCATGACCTGAGCCAAAGGCAGTTGCTCAACCAACTGAGCCACCCAGGCACCCCTCCCAAAGACTTTTAAAACCAGGGCAATCTGCTGTCATCTAATACTGGCCATCGACTGGGCCATGCTGGGATATAACTTTCTTCTGTGACCAACTGCTTTTTCTGAAAGACTTTGGGAGGGAAGTTACAATAAGTAACAGGCTGTGTTACACATTTGAATTGGCAAAGGGCAAAAAGACACAAAGCTGTAGGATAAACTACATAAGTATAATAAAGAATGTCATGCTATTCAGGAAATAGAGCAAGAAGTACACAGTAGATATGTTACTCCTCCGAGAATCCTTGGTGGTGGGGCATACTGAACTTCCCTCTACAGTGGGAAGATGGCCTGAGTCACCTTTTATGCTAAAGTTAGAAGGACTTCATGATCTTGGAGTGTTTGGATATGCCCAGGCAGCTTACACAATACTGAAATAAAAATCTTTACATTCTTATTGACTAAATTCCAATTTATAAGTGAATTCTGAATTTCCAAATTAGAATGTACTTTTCTGTATCCTTCTCCCTCACGGCCTTTCCCTCAGCCATTTTCTCTTCTTTTTGTTTTCTCCTTTTTTTTTTCTCTTAACTAAAATAAAATATCTTTGCATTAGTGATCCATTTATATTTCAAAAGTTACAAGAGGATATGGAGAACAGGCTGAATCATGCCTCCTTAAGCCTACCTTGGTCTTCATTAGAATCACTGAATGTGATCTGGCTGTATATTCTTCCAGCTGGTCTAAGCACACCCAGCACGTACGAATGAGCGCCCCTCCCTTTTTGTTTCCACAAATGGCTGCATACTGTACGGAGAGTTTCTGGCTTGCTCTCCTCACTTAATATACCTAAGCAATTTTTCCATGTTCATACCCATAGAGCTGTCCAATGACTCTATCCAGTCCAAAGGAATGCATAGGATTTATCTAGCCACTTTTTTTGATGGGAATTAAGATCCTCCCCTGCCCAAGAAACAACTCTCCAGCAGTCTTGGACATATGTTTTCTCATTATGTGTGAGTACATCTATCTATCTGATAAAGTTGTAGGAACGGAATCTATGAACCACATTGCATGTATATATAAAATATTGATAGATATGGTTAACTACCCTCCAAACAGGTTGTACCAATTTGCACATCCACTACAAATGTCTGAGAGTATCCCTTTCCTTATATGCTAATCTAAATAGTGTGACTGATTTTTAAATCTTTGCCCATTGGATGACTGAAAATTTCTATCCCATCTTAATTTGCATTTTCATATTATAAGTGAAGGAAATATAAGATTTTTAAAAGACCTTTAATTCCTATTTATGTGTTCATTCTTATATTGTATTATTTGTTTCTTTCCTTTTGCTCTATAGGAGTTCTCTACATATTATAGAAGTTAGTTCTTTTACTATATAATGTACAGTAAACATTTTACCTGCTTTGGCTTTTAAACATTGCATGGGTGTGTATTTCACTTAAATAGAAATTTTTTTTTTATTTTTTTTATTTTATTTTTTTTTTTTATTTTTTTTTGAAATTTTTATTTTTGAGTAGTTGAATTTACTGATTTTTTCTTTTATGCCTTCTTTTTATTGTTTGTCATTTTTGGGGGGAGGGATGTCATTGTTTTTGCCCTTCAAGAATTAAAAAATAACAACAACTCTAAATTTTCTTCCAGTACACTTATAGTTCCACTTTTTACTTTCAAGTCTTTGGATCCATCTGGAACTTATTTTGGTATACTCCTTTTCTCCTCAGATTTCCCTTCTCCTCTTTTAGGTTTAGGCAAGTTGCCAAGCAGTTGTGATGGCCTGTGCACAGCCCTTTCCTCTCTGGCACACTTCTTCATAGAGAGACCCAAGCAGAGAGTGAGCTCCTGGTTGAAAGGCAGAGTGGGGCATGGAAATTAGAGGAAAGTGAGACTGGGAATGGGACAATCACAGGAGACTTTATGTACTTCTTCCTACAAGATTGAACAGCTGCTGGTTCAAAGTTTGAGATTGAAATTGCTAGATTCCTAGGTGTATTCTTCAAGCTTTACTGCTTAAGCCATTTTCTCTATGAATTTTTCCACAGATTAAAGAAAATGTGGAAATGAGAAGGGATTAAAGAGAAAACAGTTTGGATATAAAAAAGAACTTACTGACAGAGAAGCCTATAATATGTTGGAAAGCCATGTGTCTTGAAAGATTTAGTTGTAAACTTGTCCTGGAATAGGAGTCCTTAAAATCCTTTATGTTATAGTTTCAACAGTTTTCCCATCAGAAAACAGACAATTTTAATAAAGAGGTATCATGTGCATTAATAAGCCTAATACCATTAATAAAAGAGGTTGCAGAGGGCGCCTGGGTATCTCAGTTGGTTAAGCATCTGACTTGCATGACTTGCACTCAGGTCATAATCTCAGGGTCCTGAGATCTGGATCCAACCCCAAGTCAGGCTCCATGGTTGTGGGGAATCTGCTTGAGATTCTCTCTCCCTCTCCCTCTGTGCCTCCCTCCATTTGTGCTCTATCTCTCTCATGTAAATCAATAAAAAATAACATCAAAAGAGGTTGCAGAAATATAAATTAGCATTATCACAGCTGGTAATTTTTGCAGCACATTTTAGAGTAAGAGTATTTCTTGTTCAACTTGAGAGTTGAGGAACTTTGGTAGAGGGAGAGGTAGGTGAGCCCTAGTCTTAGTACCACCTTGTACTGATCTTGGGCAAGTTACTCAAATCTCACGTAAGAGACTTGAGGATAAAGTCAATTAGACAGTATCAGAAACTATCCAAATGAAGATCCAGTGGCTAACATAGAGAATTTTAACCTTTCATATCATGACCCTCAGAAAGACATATATTTTACACATGGATCTATGACACTTTCATATACACACAAGACTGAAATTAAAGTTACATGAAACAGTACTCATCTTTACTTCATGTGTTCTGGTTTTTGTTTGTTTTTTAAGCAGACTCCGCACCCAGTGCAGGGCTTGAAGTCACTACTCTGAGCCTGAGACCTTAGAAGAGTCAGATGTTCAACCAACTAAGCCATCCAGGTGTCCTGCATTCTGGTATTTTCTATTTGATTATATTCTATTCCATTCTATCCCATTCTATTTCTTTTTAAAATATATAGTCAAAACAACGAAAGGGATTTGTTAATGCTTTAACCCTCAGTTTGAAGAAAACTAGGCTAAAATGAACATTCTCTTACCCTGACACATAAATTTAGGTAACTAATCATCATACGTTAAAAAAATGTTCCCTTGTAATTCATGTAAATGAAATTTCTAAATAACTGTATGATATATAAATATCACATATTTTCAACTATGTTTTAAAAGAACACAATGTGTTTGGGAGCATCCTATCTGTAGAATCCAAATAGTTATCTAGAACAACAAATTAAAACTCAGAACATAGGTAAAATTTAAAGTCCCATATGACTGCTTCATAGAAATGGCTTTTATAACTTATAAATGGGTGATTTTCTGACCAACTGGACTACAGATAAATTCAACCAATTAGAACTCAACAATGTTTCCATCATTTGATGATTACACATAGCTGCTTAGTGATACTGGTGACCCCAAGTCAGGAATCCTTAGCAATAATTTGGATCAACTGAAAACAGATTTTTTTCCCCTTGCTATTGTCTAAATGTAAGCTAAGAGTTTGTTAAAAAAAAAAAAAAAGAAAAAGAAAAGGAAAATTAGTCATGTTGGACACAGTGATAAAATATGCCTTATTCATGACTTCCATTTCAAGTCTTGTCCCTTCCAGAGTTGCCGTGCTCCCTTAGCTTCTCTCTCTCTTTCTCCTCTCTCTTCATTGTTAACAGAGGAGGCTGTACTTGGTCCTCAGGGTCTCTCCCTGCCATGCCATGCTCTGGTTCTTGGAGATTCATTATGACAGAGGACACCACCACTAGCCCTACCACCCCAAAACTGTATTTCTGAAGACTGAAAACAAGAAGGGTTGTTTCTTTCAAAATATTTAAAACTAGACCCGGAACACCTTTGAGCAGGAAGCCTACCATCCATCCTTGACCCAGCAGGCTCATCTGGTATTGTTCCAGGAGCCTCTTGAAATCGATTAGGGCTCAACGACAGCTGCCCCTCAGTGGGTAACAGTGGGGACTGGCAGGTTGACGCCAAGTGTAACAATGTCCAGTGAAGAAGTCATCATCAGCTGGGGAAAAATTTATCATTTGACTATTTCATTCCCATTGTTCTGAAAGTTGCCAGACTTGTCCTGCCAGGCATTAGTGTCAAGAACTTTCATCTTCCTTGGCTCCACCTCCTCTGAGTGTGTGGGGAGCAGAACAAAGGGAGGAGGCCTCACAGCAGTGCCATCCAAGGAGCCAAACAGAGGTCTGGGTTTTGAATGAATAATTACTTTTGAATTCTAAAAGCTTTTCCATGGAAGTTTTCACTCATGACTTATTGACTTCACAAACAGAAACAAATCCAAGCTGGTAGTACAGGAATCTAAGTTAAGCGACAAGTACAGGTCTACAATGATTCCTGCTGTGAAACATAATTTCCCTCTGTTTTTAATGCTCTATAGAGGCATACATAGGGGGCATACACACATACTTTTCCCTGCATTTTTAATTTAGAGAACATCACACAGGCTGATAAATCTGCTTCTGTAAGTGACATGGTGCCTGATTTTTAGCAAATACAGACTTCTGCATGTAAGTGAAGTCACTCTGTAACGAGTAGGTAAGCTGCTTATTTAAACATCTGCTTTCCCTTATGCTTGGAAGAAGGCTGTTGCCCTGAAGCCTTTCAAAAAGGGCCCTTGACCTCTCTTTCTAAGGCTGTTGTTCTAACTCTTCAGAGGAAGGCTGTTAATTATAACCTTTAAACCAGCTATTATTCTGAGCTACTGCAGTCCATAATCTCTCTGACTGAGTTGTCCTTGGTTGGGTCTCTCTGGAACCACAGAGCTCTATGCTCAAATGGAGGCCTCTGAATCCCCTTGGGTCCCACAGGTTGCTCCATTTTACCTCCTCTCTTCTCAAAGGGGCAATTTCTTTTTCATCTCATCATTTAGAAGCCATAAGAGAGAGATTTTTATCTAAAACAAGGTTTTACAGTTTTCTTCCCAGATTCATTATTATAAAGAGGAAAGTGGGGGTCTAAGACAAACTGAAATCCTATAGTGAGCGCCTCACAGATCAAAGACAAGAACAGGAATACATTTTCTTTTGCTCCCATGGTAGACTATCCAGGCTTAGCTATTTATTTATCTATCTATCTATCTATCTATCTATCTATTTATTTATTTATAAAGATTTTATTTATTTATTTGTCAGAGAAAGAGAGAAAGCGCATAAGGGGGAGAGGCAGGCAGAGAGAGAGAGAAGCAGGCTCCCTGCTGAGCAAGGAACCCAACGGGGGGGCTCGATCCCAGAACCCTGGGATCATGACCTGAGCCAAAGGCTGACATTTAAGTAGCCGAGCCAGCCAGGCGTCCCAGCCTTAGGAATTTAAATGCTTCAAGGTCATGACAAATATGAGTACAGAACAGAGAGAGACTCAATAAAATGGAATGTAAAACCTGAATTTGACCAGAGGCGGCCTATAGAGAAATTAGAGTCTTTCCTTGGGGAATGAAAGGACATGGTGTAGGTGGCATAAATAATCAATAGAGTTATAATAAATGCAATCAATACATAGCTGCATTTCCAAGAAGAATTTTTCCATGATAAAAAGTTTAAACATTGGTTATAAAAGAATGGTTTTCAAGAGGTAAAGGCAGTTAGTACCTAGAAAGTTTGTGACTTGTAATTCTAAGTTATTTATCTTGTAGAAATTCTGCAAATAGAGTTGTTTGCAAATCTCTAACTGTGCAGTTAAAAAACCTTGATATTGGTGAAGAAACCTGGACTTTCCAAGCTCAGTTATATCAAGCATTTCCAACAGCCATCAGTATTATCACAGACCTTCTCATATACTTTATCTTCATTTTATTACCTACCATTACTGAGATACACATTTAACCAAAGTTATTATAGCAACCACTCCTTTTTTTTCCACTATGGCTCTAGTTCTTGATAGTTATGATTTATATGAATAAAGTGACTTTGAAACATATTTAAAGCATATATGAAATTTTTTGACACATGGAGAGGTGGGATTTTTTACTCCTCTCCTTGAGTGTCATTTCCATATTCTATTACTATGGAAATGACACTGTATAAGGCTAGGTCAGCAAAGGCCATGTGGCTTCCTCTTGGTGGACCTAGCCACTTTGTATGAAGTCTGGCTATTCTGGGACTCTCATGCTAGGGTGGGTGGGGGGCCTACCTGGCACTTCAGCTAGCAGCGCTATGAGCTCCCAGCCTGTAATCAACATGAACCACTAGACATGTCTGACAGAAGCCTCAGAATCAATCATTTCAGCCCCCCATCATCAAGTCTCCCCCAGCTGTTGGCTCTCCCTGGCTGAGCGCCTTGATCTTATATGAAGAGACAGACTATCCTTACTGTGTCCTGTTTAAATTCCTGACCCAGCGAATCCAAGGGTGTCATAAATGATGGTTTTATGCCACTAAATTTTGGGATAGTTTTTTATGCAGCAATAGTAACTAGAACAATCCATAATCACTATAATGCAAATTGTATTTAATTAATCTACCATGTTTAATTTAATTAAGGTTATAAAATCTTATGCTGGAAGAAACCTTTACTGATTCAAATCTTCTTGGTGGTATGTTTTCCCAGACCATTATGATTTAGCCATTGCACAGAAATTGCACTTGGGTTGCAGTGAGGGTGGAGGGAGGGAGGGAGGAAAGGAGAGGTGGGAGACGATGATTTGGATGCTCTTTTAAAAGAAGTAAAATGAAGAGGCTTTATCTAGGCTAACACTTCAATGCCTTATCTAGGCAACAAATCAATCACCATGCACGACTGATTTGCGCTCCTAGTTATTCTGAACTATTTTGGCACCAGGATTTTCATGAAATTATGACTCCAGGTGCATATAACTGGGCCAGCTTGAAGATCCCAGGGTGCCATGTGGCCTGAACCATGCTCCTGCCCTCTTCCACTATTTGATGAGTGGCATCATGTGCGACTCCTGGACAGAGATAGATTTGTCTACCTGGGTAAGACCTAGCTCTAATCTCCTGACTTATTTCCACTGGTCCCCAGATCTAGATGATCCTGGTTAATATTTACATTCTGATCAAGAAATCAAGATATTCATTATTAGATCATGGAACTGGTAGACCTGGGGGTGGGGTAAGATAGAGATGTGGAGATGAGTGATGGATATTTACTTTGCAATGATCTATGCTCCTCAAACTCATTTTTCAACTCATCTTGAAGGATCTAGACTTGGGCCCTGGAAGGCTGATAAAATAAGCCAAGATGAGACTCTTTGATTTGGACTAAATTCTACAGACTAAGAAAATAAAGTGAATTGGTAATGCTGGAAATATAGTTTAAAAAATGATTTAATACCAGGATCTTTTTACGAGATCAGATTTCCTAGGAAAGATGAACTAATATTTTATTAATTTTTTCCCAGTTGGGATAAGGTTACAAATGAATCTATAATGATTTCTTCCTTTTTCTTTTGAATGAATAATGATACTAAAAATCCCAATTAAAATAGCCTGAAAGGATCATAGGCATCATTCAGAATACTTTGACCTTCATTTTCACTGAATAAAGTTGGCATATCCATTAACATGGAAACCTCTCTTCCCAGGAATGAGTGCTCTTCAGTTCAAGAAAATTTTTCTGAAACTCATCAGGTCAATGTCACGTTGAAGTCATTAAAAACAAAACAAAACACCCAAGCCTCTTGTCTAATACAACACAATCTTCCCTTATAAGTCTACTGCTGTTTGCCTCCAGTTCTGTTGCTTAAATGCATCACTCACAGCTCAGATTCTGTTTCTACAAAAGATACTTGTTTTCTTCTACTTTCTAAGCATGGGTGGTTTATAATAAATAAACAAATATTTTTTAAAAATATTTTATTTATTTATTTGACAGAGAGAAACATAGCCAGAGAGGGAACACAAGCAGGGGGAGTGAGAGAGGGAGAAGCAGGCTTCCCGCCGAGCAGGGAGCCTGATATGGGACTCGATCCCTGGTCTCCAGGATCGTGACCTGAGCCGAAGGCAGTCACTCAACAAACTGAGCACCCCAGGCGCCCCTAAATGAGTGTTTCTGATGCCGTTAGTCCAAGTACTACATGGAGATGCTTAGAAAAGATGACTGGTGAAGTCTTACAGAGGAGGGCAAAAATCAGGATCTTTACACAGAAGGCGGTCGGGGGGGGGGAACAAATGATATTTTCCTAGTGAACTTATAGTTCTTTCTTTCCTGAGAGTTGGCACATTCTCTGGGATGAGAGATACCAAACTAAGGGAAGTCCCGACTTCCCACGCCATGTTTACACACAACTTTCTCTTACCTAGCAACTTCATTTATCTCGAACACAGGCTAAGAAATCGGGCAAAAAAAAAAAAAAAAAAAAGCTTCAGAGTGGACAAAAGTAACTTAAACAAATCCACACACGGCTTTCATAAAATAACCCCTCAGGGCCTTGCTTCGAGCTTATTTATTTTTGCTTTGGAAATGTCTAACAACTTGGCTCTTGGATTTCTTAGCTCATAGCATTTAAAATCATACCATTTGGCAAGGAGAGGTATAGAAGCGGGTGGGGGGAGAACAGATGCCTGAGGCACAAACATAGGTGGCAGCAAGAAGTGATAGCTGGCAGTGAAGGCATCCTGACAGTAAAGAATAGGAAAAGCAGACAAAAGAACTCACTTAGAGGAGGGACAAATTTTCCTCAAATGATTAACACCTAAGAGCTACTGTGTTACTATTATGTTAATGCATCCAATATTCATTTTTTAAAAAGATTTATTTATTTGAGGGGCGCCTGGGTGGCTCAGTCGTTAAGCGACTGCCTTCGGCTCAGGTCATGATCCTGGAGACCCAGGATCGAGTCCCACATCGGGCTTCCTGCTCAGCAGGAAGCCTGCTTCTCCCTCTCTCACTCCCCCTGCTTGTGTTCCCTCTCTAGCTGTGTTTCTCTCTGCCAAATAAATAAATAAAATCTTAAAAAAAAAATATTTGTTTATTTGAGGGAGACAGAGCACGAGTGGGCAAGAAGGGGCAGAGGGAGAAGCAGGCTCCCCGCTCAGCGGGTATGCTCCCCAACATAGGGTTTGATCGCAGGACCCTGAGATCATGACCTGAGCTGAAGGCAGATGTTTAACTAACTGAGCCACTTAGGTGCCCCAGCAACCAATATTCATAATGGTGATCTCTAAGTAAAAAAATAAAATAAAATGGCTAAATTATGTTTAGTATATTTTGTTGAAAAAAGCATGGATTCATGACATTTTTGAAGAGTTCCTATTTAAAATGGCCAAAGTTTTAGCTCTTGAGTCAACTTTATTATATGATATACAGTCCATATTATATATCTAGCCTTATTATAATATATATAGTTTACATTATATATTCATTTGCTCACTTATTATGTTACCTTCTTTGAAATAGAAGTTTGTATAATGTTCCTCCTTACTCCCTTTGCCCATTAAGTACCCAGTCTAAATGCATAAATAGGATTGAAATTAAGAGTTGCTGGGAAGACAACATTGACTAAACCTCCATCTGATGAAGCAATTAAACAAATATCACTAGAGAGCAAATTTCAGGGCCGAAGGTTTGACTCTGATCATTGAGGCTCTCACCTGTTCATAACGTCCAATTCTGCGAAGTAAACTGGTGCTATGAAATGTTTTGATAGTTTGAAGCAAAAGAAGTACCTTCTAACTATTCAGTGATTGATACAAAAAATAAAGCACATGAAAAGACAAAATGTATAGTGCATTAATATACCAATCTGTTACCCTGAGCAAACAAAAGCTTTCTCATTTTGCTGTTGAGGCAAATATTCCGGGGTGGAAGGAAGTGGTAATCAAGATGGTGTATTCTCAGTTCATTGTGATGTCCTGTCAAGCCTCCTGCTAAGTCACAGGAGCAACAGAGTTAAACTTTAATTCATTTGCCAAACATACAGAACACCGACTATAAGGAAGGCCTTTGGTAGTTATGTGGGAGACACGATGGTAAATAATATTTAGCCCTGGCTTTGAAGGAGCTTATGAGTTGCTGAGGTACAAACAAATGAGTACATTGGAAGGCAGGGAGTGATTATGGAGGGACTTTGCATATCTCCTGCTCCAACCTTCAAACAAATCATCCAGAGGGCTTGGGATCTTACATAGGTTGTAAACAGAACCCAACATGTAATTAACAACAATTTCAACAGTTTTGTCTTTTCTTTAATATATCGCTACTGTTTATCAGTTACCTTTTTTTTTTTTAAGATTTTATTTATTTATTTGACAGAGAGAAACAGCGAGAGAGGGAACACAAGCAAGGGGAGTCAGAGAGGGAGAAATAGGCTTCCCGCTGAGTAGGCAGCCCGATGCGGGGCACGATCCTGGGTCTCCGGGATCATGACCTGAGCCAAAGGCAGTCGCTTAACCAACTGAGCCACCCAGGCGCCCCTATCAGTTGCCTTTTTAACCAGGAGCAGACCACATCAGCATCTAAGTAAAGCTAGAATTTATGAGGGCTTGGAATGAAATCAGTTCTAAAGGCAGTTTCTACATGGCCCAGTTGTAAAAATCAAAGGCATGTGATTTATGTATATATGATGTATATTTCCATAAAATATATCTATAATTATGTTAATATGCTTATATTTATGTATATATCTCATGTAATGAATAAACATAATAAATATAGCAATGTAATTATATAATAAAACAAATATTTATATTTATTTATATAGATTAAATATAAATATATGAGCTTATATGTATAAACAATTATATGTATAAATACTGCCTGGCACATAGTAGACAATCATTCTTTATTTGTTGAATGAATAACAGAACATAAAATCTGGATTAAATTTGCTATGAACTACCTGAGTTGTCTATTTATGATGTGCATTAATTGTTATTACTTGAAACTGTTAAACTTATCACATTAGTTAGATAGGCATAGTCAGTAGAACTCTTCCTTGCAGATGAAAGGCTCTCCAACATGTATCTGAAGAACACATATTCAGCTACAAAGTCAACGAAATATACTTTTGCCAGATGACAGCCATCAGGTGGCCTGTAGGTGAAATGATGCCTAAGCTTTCACATCACTGCTCTTTTAAGCAAGAAAGCTACTTGAGAAAAAAAAATGCATTGGAGAGATGGTCCACATAATGTGAACAATTAGTGTTTCTCAGTGCAGGCCTGGGTGTATTTTAAATAAATATTTTAGACTAGTTTTACATTTATAGGTAAACTGGGAAAATAAGTACACATAGTTCCTACATACCCCATGCCCAATTTCTTCCATTATTAACAGCTTATATCAATAATGGTATATTTATCACAATTAAGATATTGATACATTATTATCAGCTAAAGTCCATACTTTATTCAGACTTCTTTAGGTTTTTTTTTTAACATCTGTTTGTTTGTTTGTTTGTTTGTTTTTACCTAATGCTCTTTTTCTGCTCCAGGATCCCTTCCTGGATACCACATTACATTTATCTCCTTATGCTCTTCTTGGTTGGGGCAGTTTCTTAGATCCCCCCTTATTTTTAATGACCTTGGCAGTCATTTTGTAGAATCTTTGTTTTTGGGCTCATCTGACATTTTCCTCCTGATTAGACTGTGGTTATGGGTCTTTGCGAAGAACAGCACAGATGTGGGACCATTTTCATCACATCATATCAAGGATCTGTAGTATCAACACGATACCACTATTGACGTCAATCTTGATCACCTGGTTGAGGTAGTGCTTGTAAGTTTTGTCTGCTATGAAGTTACACTTTTCCCTTCCTTTCATACTATACTCTTTGGAAAGAAATTACTCTGCACAGCCCCCATTTAAGGAATGGGGAGTTATGCTATACCATCTTGAGGCCAGATTTTCTGCATAAACGCTATGGAATGTTTTAACAAGTCACATTTGTTTCTTGTCCCTGTTTATTTATTCAATCATTTGTTTCTATCAGTATGGATTCATAGATATTAATTTGGGGTTATAATCCAAATACAATTTCATTTTGTTGCTCAAATGATTCCAGTTTTGGTCATTGGGAGCTCTTTGCAATTGGCCCCTTTATTCCATGGGCATACTCCAATGATTGCAAATTTTTGTTTTAGTTAGCATTTCTTTAGATGCTTCAGGTTCACCTTGTATATTTTTGCCCTGTCCTAAAATCATCCATTTTTCCAAGAATTCCTGGTTCCTTTTACTGAAGAATGGTCTTAGAAACCAAAATCTGAGCACTAGCTGTACTTGCTGTTAATGGGGCTTTAGGGTGCTATTTGAATGTTTGGGTGGGAAATCTTCCTAGGGGTCCTCATAGCCCCACTTCTCCCTTCCAACTGTCTAGATTCACAGCCTGCTCCTCTTCCTGGTAAACCTCATTCCATTTCTTCTCTTAGCTATTCATTATCAATAACTCCATCAGGGTTAATTAAAGCAGCATTAGAAAGAGTCACCAGGAAAATGATATCCTTCCGAGATTTTTATGTCTCTTAGAACTAGTTAGTAGGTACCCAAAGAAAATCTGATCCATGCTTCTACCATTAGTCTGGTATTTCTGTTCTGATGCTTTTGGCTATAGCATCAGGTATCTGCCCTATAAGGAAAGTGACCTTACTAACAGAAAATTCGGCCCCAAATAGCTAAAACAATATCGAAATTGTTAGCTAGTTCAGTGATCCAACAATGTCTACCAAGACCTTCTGAACTTTGTCATGCTATCTTAGTCCTTGTCCTTAGGCTAGACACCCTCATGACCACAAGATGCTTGATACAGGTCTAGGTGTCATATCTAGACCCATAGTGAATCTACTTCTTGCCTTTGTAGTATGGAAAAAAAACCTTCTATAAGCCCCCAACAGACATTTTCTTATGTCTCGCAGGACCAAATTGGGTCATATTTCACCTCTAGATCAATCATTCATAAATTACATGGGATTGTCATAATTGGTTTAGACCAAATAGAATATATCCTTGAGCTTTCCTGAGGGATAGATACCTAAATGAAATCCAGATTTTATCAGGGGAGAAGGGGAAGATGACTACTGGGTAACTCACCAAAATGTGTGGTAGAACAGCTAAAGTATTACCACATTCCCGACAATCCAGATTAAGTTGGATTTCCTTGTATGGCACACGCACACACATGCCTGCGCACGTACGCGTGCATGCACACACACACACACACACACACACTTTCAGAATCATTATATCTTCATAGAAAGTCTTCATAGAATGTCTTAACCGGGGTCATTGAAAGCAGAACCTGAAAAAGGCTTACTTGGAGGTAATTTATTCGAGGCTTGATCGCAGGAAACAGAAGTGAGGGACTAGGGGAATGAAAAGGGGAAGAAGAAAAGCCAATAAAAGGATATACTATTGACTTGGCTACTGCTGTGGGCAACTGATGCTTGAAATTGCTGGAATATTTTGATGAGCCTTATGAAAAACATCTCAAAACTGCCTATCCATGGGATAAAAGGAGGAGGCCATTAATTTATTATCTTTAGTCTCCCACTGATGAAAGGTGGCCTCATTAGTGTTAACACCCTCCAGGTTGGATAATTGTGAGCTCTGAGCAGGTTCCCACACTTTAGCATCAGAGAAGCCCCAGGGCAAGAAGCAAGAAGTAGCTATGGGCTAAGGACAGACACTGTCAAATTATACCTCTGTGAGGCTAGCCAAAGGCTGTCTGGAACTTGTTGCCACAGTAGTGTCTGGATAAGAGATAGGGCTAAGAGGGTGCGAAAAAGAGGAACAAAAGGAGTATCCGGTGCATAGCATTTATCCTGATTATAATTATTCACCATTTGTAGGAGCACAGGAGTATCTAATATAAGTCTTCCCCACCAGTCTGCAAGCTCTGTAAGAACAAGAACCATGTGTGTCTGGATTACTTCTATCCCTGTCACCTAGCATAGTGCCTGGCACATCGTAGGCATTCACTGAAAGTATAAGTGAATGGGCTTCACTTATGGATGGATGTCACGAAATGAAGAAAAGGTAAGCCAACTGCTAGATCTATCATTTCAGAAAGAAAGTGTCCAATAACAAACTCAAAATCAGCTCAGCCTCCCCGTGTCTGGGACTCCCTAGTTTCCTGAGTTCTTTGAGGAGTTGGTTTAGGAATGGGCTGGGTCAGAAGAAATATGCTACTGATGCTACTTACGCTTGGGTTGGAGAATACCTAAAGGGAGGCATCCCTTCCTGCTGCATTCCAGCATGTATTTGATGTGTTTCTGGAAGACCCACAGGAGTTCTCATTCATGCGTACTTTCTATGGAATAACTCTTGGATATGTGGAAGTCAGTTCCTGAGGTTTTCTCAGTCCGTCTGGATGGGTTTAGTATGGACCGGGCTCGACCAATGGGCCATGGAACTATGGTATATAAAGTGGCCACCTGATCTGACTTGAATCCCAACAGTCTCCAAGAGTACTTGCCCGTTCAGGACAGAGAGCAGAATCAGGTGTACTCCATGGCTCACAAGTGGCCAGTCCATTGAGTAACGCTATTTGGGGTGCATCTTTCTTGTATCTCTCTTCTTCTGGTGGTGGATTCATTACCCTTTGTCCTTTGAAATTACATGAAGAATGTTCAGGGTAGTGACTGTGTCAACCTCCATTTTTCAATAAACTCTAATACTTGTGGATGCTGAATAATAAAGACAACTAACTATTCATTACCTTCATAAAACATTCTACCCATAAAAGAAAATGTTCTGATTTCTTTCCCATGTTGATCAGGCAGCACACAGTCCCCTGCTTGTGTCTTGGTGTAACCCAATATGAGAACCTGTCTGATTAAAACCACATCTCCATCTTTCAGAGTTATGGGCATTTATAGGAAAGAATATATTTTAATGTCCATTGTGCAAATGCTATTAAGACTATTATCCTGAAATGACATTTCCCATCACTTGGCTGGGCTGTGTCTGTTTTTGACATCTGCTTCCCCTTTAAAATGCTAAATAGACTTGTAACTTCAGTAGACCTCCAAGAACAAGTAAATCTGAGTGTTTTTATAATTTAGTCCCAGGAATATTTTTAGAAATGAGAAGAGCTTATTTGCAATATATTAGGACCTCTCTCTCTCTGATTGACTTGCCAATTCACTGAGCCAGGTCAAAAATATTGGCGGCCTCCTCTACTTGGACTGATATCACCTACAGTAATGGAGCAGCAAACCTGACATCCCTGGACTCCTTCCATCCCCTTAGGATTTCCTGCAGGAGCCACTGAGAACCTAGGTCTGGTTTACAAGAATGACATGTTGTGGCCCTTGATGACAGCAGGTACAGCCAGTCTAAAGCAGCCACACCTGGCATTCAAGTATCTGTAGGCTTTCAGGCAATCTCAACAGCCCCCAGCCTAAGCCAGAAGCTTGACGTTCTTAGGTGGGAACTGTATGACTTGCATATGTTAGTGTAGTGTTTTAATCACACACTAATAATAAAAATTAAAATTAATAACAATGGAGAACCTGGGTGACTCAGTTGGTTAAGGGTCTGACTCTTGATTTCGGCTGGTCATGATCTCAGAGTCATGGGATAGAGTCCTGTGTTGGGCTTCATGTTCAGCAGGAGGGAAGGGGGATGGCTGCTTGAGATTTTCTCTCCCCCTCTTCCTCTGCACCCCCCTCATATAAATAAATCGTAAAATTAGTAATGACAATAATAAATAATCCAACTAAAAATGGGCAGAAGACATGCAGAGGGCCAACAGACACACAAAAAGATACTTAACATCACTCAGTATCAGGGAAATGCAGGTCAAAACTACAACAAGCTGTTAATTTACACTTGTCAGAATGGCTAAAATCAAAAACACAAGAAATAATAACTGTTGTAGAGAATATAGAGAAAAGGGATACACCATTGGTAGGAATGCAAAACAGTATGGAGACTCTTCAAAAAATTAAAGAGAGAATAAGCCTACAATCCAGTAATTGCATTACTGGGTATTTACCCCCAAATACAAAAATACTAATTCAGAGGCATACATGCACCCTTCTGTTTATTACAGCATTGTTTACTATATTCAAACTATAGAAGCAGCCCAAGATTCCATTGATAGATGAATGGATAAGAAGATGTGGTGCATATACACAAGGGAATATTACTCAGCCATAAAGAAAAATGAAATCTTGTCATTTGCAACAACAGGGATAGAGTTACAGAGTATTATGCTAAGCAAAACAAATTAGAGAAAGACAAATACCATATGATGTCATTCATATGTGGGATTTAAGAAAACAAAACAAATGAACAAAGGAAAAAATAAAAGAGAGAGATCAAGAGACAAGCCAAGAAATAGATTCTTAACTACTGAGAACAAACTGATGGTCACCAGAAGGGAGGTGGGGGCAGGGCATGGCTGGAATAGGTGATGCGGATTTAAGAGTAAACTTACTATGATGAAAATAAAATAGAATAAAACAATAAAAAACAACAACAACAATAATAAAGAGGACAAGAGAAACCTTTTGGAGGTGCTGGCTATGTTGATGGCCTAGAATGCAGTGATGGTTCCACAGGTGTAGATTATCTCTAAACTCACAGTTTCCTATATTAAGTGTGTGCAGCTATTTCTATGTCAACCATCCCTCTATAAAGCGTTTTTTTTTTTTTTTTTAAGATTTTATTTATTTGACAGAGAGAAACACAGCCCGAGAGGGAACACAAGCAGGGGGAATGAGAGAGGGAGAAGCAGGCTTCCTGCTGAGCAGGGAGCCCGATGTGGGGCTCGATCCCAAGTCTGCAGGATCATGACCTGAGCCGAAGGCAGTCGCTTAACCAACTGAGCCACCCAGGCGCCCCTATAAAGCGGTTTTAAAAATAAATGTAAATTAAATGAGTTGTCATTGCTTTAGAATTAGGAATTTCCCATAAATATTCACGTTTGGCATCATTGGGAAATCAGAAGGCTAGCAGCACTGGGCCTGATAGAAGCACGTGCACGGGGCTCGGTAGCGGCTGCCCTTGGGAAAGGAGTGAGCACTCCAGTTTGCAGACTGTCTACAGTTGGTGTTGATCAGCATCCCGTTCAGTCTACTTCTGCAAAATCCCTACCCGGCCACTGTTGGCAGGGGATCCCAGTGGCACGTGTCACCTGTAACTGTCTGCCCAATCCCCCAAAACATTCCACTACTTAAAGGCCCCAAATTTCAAAGACAAAATGGTGTCTAGAATTATAGGGCTGAAGCCACCCAAACTGGATTCCAATTCTCAATCTGTGTGTAGTCCTGGGGTGGTAAGTTATGGCAAAGGGGAGTCCATGTAATAAAGACCCAACTTTGTTGGTGGCCACCTTAGTAAAGGATGTGGCTTTTTCTTTCATGTACAGTTTGCATGAAAGCTCATCAACAAATTTACCCCCATGAAAGGAAATCCAACATAGAAAATTCAAAACTTACACAGAAAATATCTTAGTATATGTTCACTCAATTATTCAATTACACACACACACACACACACACACACACACACACACACACACACACACACACGGTGTGCCACTGTGGGCTAAGCAACATTCTAGGCACTAATCTGTTTAAACCATGACTTATAGTCAATAGCATGAGAGATAATTATATGAAAAAAGTAGATCATAAATTCATAAGTATATTAGGATTGTGTCTATGCATCTGATAGTGGGTGTTAGTGGGTGACAAATGGAGCAAATATTTACTATATATACTCAAAATGTATTAGCATATGTTTACATGATATGTTACATGATATATGTTAATGTTTACATGATATATGCTAGTGTTTACATGATATATGCTAATATACTTTATAGTATATGAGTTTATTGGTGCATTTATTTATATGAAATATATTGATTTGTATTTTCTATGTTCATTTATAAAAATATTTGAAGCCTATTGATTATCTCCATTTAAACCAATTTTCCTCTTCTACAATGAACCTATATATGCCTTCAAGTCATTGAAGATTATTTATAAAGATTATCTCTGCTTTAAGAAGGCCAAAAGTACTGAAGTTTAAAGAAGTAGCCTAAGAACACAACTTTCTGGGTCTGCTATTTGTCTATAGGTCAGTTACCTGTGGCAAATGGGGCAAGGTTTTTATTTGGAGTAGACAGGGCAGGGATTTAGATACAGATGCTAGGGTAAGCCAAGGATGTACTAGGAGTCAGGGATGGCCAGGAAACATGGCAGGTGTTGAAAGAAAGTGTATTTTGTAGATAAACCATGACTTTAGGCCATTTCGGTGGGGACAAATGGAAGTTATTCCAATAGAACCCTTGAGTCCAAAGGGATCTAGCACAGAGGAATGGGGTGTGGCAACACTACGAGTGGCACCAAGGACCAGCAAACTGTGAGGGAATTCAACGCATTCATTATGCATGGTCAGTGTGCCAAGTGCTAAAGGACACAATATTATTATGCATTACAAGGAGGAAACAGAGGCTCAGAGAGGGAAACAAAACCAGTATTTTGGTGAAGAGTCCCAGACATGATGAAAACGGCCTGAGGTCACACAGTAGTGAGTAGGAGAGCTGAAAATCAAATCTAGCTTTTCTGATTTCATGTCCAGTCCTTGTAACACTCACTCAACCACCCTGTTTCTACCTCCACACCCTGAAGCTTCATCTTAGGAATCCACTCAAGCTGGGAGTCATGGAGTTCTCTGAAGCTGCTCTTTGATGAGGTGGGGACCGGCACAGTCCCTCAGAACACTCTCCTGAGAGCAGCATCGACACACAGGCACACACGCCATTTTCATCCTGTGCCAGAGAAGCAGGAGCCCCCCACTATTATACAACACTGGCTGGCTCTGATTTCCAACCATTTCTTGAATGAAAAGATGAACCAAGAATAGGAAGTCATGGGGCGCCTGGGTGGCTCAGTTGGTTAAGCGACTGCCTTCGGCTCAGGTCATGATCCCGGAGACCCGGGATCGAGTCCCACATCGGGCTCCCTACTCGGCAGGAGGCCTGCTTCTCCCTCTCTCATTCCCCTTGCTTGTATTCCCTCTCGGGCTGTATTTCTCTCTGTCAAATAAATAAATAAAATCTTTAAAAAAAAAAAAAGAAAAGAAAAAAAAGAATAGGAAGTCATCATTACTTCTTTCAAAAGAAATGGTATTGGTGAACAGGTGAATTTAAGATGAGAAAGAGAGGGCACAGATTGTTCCTTTCTAATTGAATACCTCTGCATTTATCATGTAGCTCTCATTATTAGCAGACATGGCATGAGCACCATTCCAGGGGTGGTCAGGCCAGTGGACATGTTCTGGCTGCAGGTGGGTTGATGTTTAAGGCATGGTTCCCATCTCTAAAAGGTTTATATTCTAGCTGTGGAAATAGGGCACAGCTAGAAAAAAGGAACATAGGGACAAAGGGCCCAGATGGAGAGTGTCAAATGAGTTCAGAGAAGGGAACACGGTCTTTGCTGGAAAACATCCTTCCACATCCCAAACCTGGCTCATAGGCTGATGAAGGCCTAGAACTGTCCAAGCAATTCCTAAATAAGCCTTTACTGGCCTGACATGTCATACTATATTGGGACAATGTCAGTAAATAAGCCTTTCTTAAGTAATAACAAAACCAAATTCTGCTTCCACTTAAGTTTTTTATATTTGCTTTTGCTTTCATGTTTTTTGGAGGGAAGGATACCATGCTCTTTATCCAGCCAGCCAGCCAGCCATCCTTCTACAAACCCATCCCTCCATCCATCTGTCCATCTCCAGTATGTCATACACTGAGCTACGTGATGGGAATCCAAGACCTGGGAGGCAGCAACCCTGCCTTCAGCATCTGCTCTGCCAAGGAACAACACTGCACCCACTTCTTTCTGAGTCTGCTTAGCAATGAAATCTGGAATATGAATGCCTCCTAGACAGAACGGTAAGCTCTTTAGACAGATTAAGTATCACAGGCATGCATTACATTTGGTTCTCAAATGTTAATATGAATACAAATTATCCAGGGTCCATGTTAAAATGTAGATTCTGACTTGGGTCTGGGATGGCCAGATTCCACAAGACTAATTAGGTCTCAGGAAGTGTTGCAGGTCCTCAGACTACATTTTGATAGGCAAGGTTTTTTGTTTTTTGTTTGTTTGCTTTTTAAATTTTATTTATGTATTTGACAGAGAGAAACACAGCGAGAGAGGAAACATAAGCAGGGGGAGTGAGAGAGGGAGAAGCAGGTTTCCCACTGAGCAGGGAGCTTGATGTGGGGCTTGATCCTGGGACTCCGGGATCATGACCTGAGCCGAAGGCAGTCGCCCAACCAACTGAGCCACCCAGGTGCCCCAAGGCAAGGTTTGATAGTACATTACGATGACCCTGAAGTCTGGACTTAGGAACACCAGAGTCCCTCTTCATTAATGTGAGGATAAATAGACCAGTACCAAATGCACCTCTTTCCTGTTTCAAGGAAACATCTTTTCAGAAGTGCTTCAGGTTTTCACTGAGATCTCCCTTCTCTTCCCCAACACGTCCCCTTCCAAAAATTAAGAGTTTAGTCCAGTTGTTTTTCTATATCCAAAGAGCTTCTTCCATTCTCTCAACGGCAAGCTGTAGCTTCAGAAATCCACTGAGAATTAGAAGCACTTGAGAATAAGAAGAGGGGATCCAGAGCTAATTACCCTAAGCCTACTAGGCTATGTTGTAGATCCACAGAGGCATCTGCAATTAATTCATATGGGTACAAGCCACAGGGTACCTAGAAGCTTGTGGGTGATTAACAATGAATTAGTAACCTTTCATATAAAGGTCCCAGGGAAAAAATGGGGACAGATGCCAGATATGTGTACATTACTTCCAGAGCTGGGCAATCATGAGCATTCTCACTAGGTTTCTGGCAATGCCTCTTCTTAACTTTTCTGATTCTAAGTGGCACTTGTCCTTTTGGAGCCACACAGACACAGCCTTATTGATGCTTTCGCAAATAATGAGAATGCCTTTCTTTCGAAGATCCAGAAAGCTTTAGGTGTCATTCTTTCATAGAAGGAAAGTGACCTCCACTGTCTGG
Source organism: Spilogale gracilis (assembly GCA_004023965.1). Taxonomy (NCBI): domain Eukaryota; kingdom Metazoa; phylum Chordata; class Mammalia; order Carnivora; family Mephitidae; genus Spilogale; species Spilogale gracilis. The sequence goes on from PITA01003299.1 coordinate 127,148, forward strand.
TGTTGGGCACACATTTCATTTCTTAGTAAAAGACGATTTCATGGCAATACCTCATTAACATTCTTGTGTTTCATTTCAAAATGAATGCTATATGATATGATTTACAAACTCTGGATTGGTATGCAGTTTCTAGTTCAATTACAAAGGACCCAAGATATTTTTTTCAGGGCCACAGAGTGCCAACATCTCTGCAATCTCAAAATCTTTGGGAAATGTGCCCACACTCCAAAATGCTTACAGATGTGACTCCTTGTAGTAAAACACTCTTCTTGCAATATTTGGCATTTCCTTAGGACCATCACAGAGTTATTCAGTGTGTTATATTTGATGATGAAGATAAAGGCAAGCATCACAATAATTAAAAACAAATCACATTTGGGTAGGACACTATAAGAAAGTAAGTTCCCAGGGGATAGAAAAATGGTACCCTGAAATCACTCCATACTAATATACACTATAGGCCTCTCAATATACATCACTAGAAGATGTGTTTGGTTAGGGCACATTGGACTAGGATTTAAATCATGGAATGCCACTCCAAGACTATTACAGAATGTGCATATGATATAAACCAGAAAACGCTACATTTTAACCTCTGTGACTCATGAATTACAGCTTGTGGCTTCCAGAGAAGGCTACGAATCAGGATGGCATCAGGCAGAGGCTGAACAAACTTGCAGCCAAGAGAAACAGAAGCCTGGGCTTCCCAGCAGACAGCATGATAGTCAGCATGTCATATGTTACCTTAGATACAATTATGTAACTTGTCAGTAGTGGGCACTCTGGGGATAGAGGGGTTTGTACCTTTTTTTCCCCCTAGCATAAATATTTAAACTTCTCCATAACATCAGAGTCACAACTTACTTTCCTGGAATGAAATTCTAAAACAAATCGACAGCCAAACACCTTGGAATTTCTACATGCCAACAAGTTTGTTCCATTACAGAACACTCAAAGTTCTTACGTCTCTCATTTTTTTTTTTACTGTGACAATGCTTCCGAAGCCTTTAAGGTCAGTCTCCTGGGCTCTGGGTCTTGGTCCACAAGGAAGGCACCAAGAGCATGCCAGAAATATTCACCTATCGTCTGAACTGCCCATTTGAAATCTCTCTTTAAGGTAGTGGTACAATTTTTTTTTTTTTTTGCTAGCATTTGCTTTTGCACACTCTTTTACCTGGGTTTCTCAAAATCAGTTCCCTGTGAAGATACCATCTCTATTTATGCCTCCTTGTGATGAAAAAGTCTTTAATGGCCTCAGAAGTGCTCAGAGCCAAAACCCAGCCTGAGAAGGCAACATGTGCCCATGAATTGTTGTCATATTTATTCAATGACAGCAAAGATCATTTATAGTAGACAATTGTTTGATGGTTGCCCAACACTCACCACATCTTACTGTATTAGCACCCCATTTTTTTGTGGGTCAATTATCTCCTCCCCATTAGTCTGTTACAGGGCTCTCGAACTAGAGTCAGGGTATGTGACAGTTCACTCAGAGTGGGCTTCAGGCGTCATGCAAGAACCACAAGAAAGGTGATTTTCTCTTGCCTGGTGCACATGATTTTGGAAAGAACTTTCCACTTCATCGGTGCAGTCTGGAACAGCTGGGACTGCCACATGGACACTAGAAGGCAGAAAAGAAATGAGCACCCGTGACCTAGTCAGGGCCCCACAGCAAACTGTGCTCAGAAGCAGACCTACCCCTGGATTTTTTTCTTTCGGAACCAATAACTTACTTTTTGGCTTAAGAGAATTTGGGCCAGAAATTCTACCATTTGTTACAGAAACCCCAAATGGTCAGATTTTCCTACCAAGCATTTAAAATTGTTCATCATTTGATCATTTGTCATTTATACTGAAATTCCAGTGAGCTGTCCCAAGAAAGACAAAAGGAGAGTGATCATTCTGACTTTAAATATAATCCCCTCCTCTCATTTTTTCACAACTTTTTTCCTTTTCTTTCTTTCCTCAAATGTTCTGTCAGGATGAAGACGCAGATAAGCACTACGATGAGTTGGTTAGATTTTCACTGCTTTATTCTCTGTGTCTGAGCATATTCCCTGGTATGCTGCCAGGGATCAATCACAGATTATTTATCAATTTGATAAGTAAACAGCGGTGACTTGGTTGCATTCGTTTTTAATGGCATACTACTACTATTACTGGCTAGCACTTATTGAATGCTCTCTGCATGAGGATAATCACGGGAAGTTCTTGGCAGAAATGGACTCATCCTACCCTTAAACCTGTTTGGTAGGCAGTCCTGTGCTAGTGAACCAGCTTTGAGGAATGGGGACGGAAACCTGACTTACAGAGCTCACCAGTTTCTGGGATAGAAATACTCCCATCACGGCTGGCTTTAAGCAGCCAATGGTTTAAACACTGGCTGGAAAAAATCTTGCATATTTAACAGCCAGCCCTCGGGAGCCAGTCTAATGGACTTCAGCACATTCCTGGAGGAATCTGAATCATGGAGAGACAACACAGCTTACTCAGATCCAGCGGTTTGTAAACCCAGATTTGTCCTCCTCCAGAGTTCACACTCTCAATCTCTCCACTCCTTCCCAACCAAGAAGCAAGTTTTCACCATTTATTTGAGAAAAGTACATGGGAATGCAAAGGCTATTTGAAATACCTTGACATACACAAGTAAAGGTATATTTTTAAAAGATTTTATTTATTTATTTGACAGAGAGAAACACAGCTAGAGAGGGAACACAAGCAGGGGGAGTGAGAGAGAGGGAGAAGCAGACTACCTGCCGAGCAGGGAGCCCGATGCGGGGCTTCGATCTAAGGACTCCAGGATCACTACCTGAGCCAAAGGTAGACTCTTAACAACTGAGCCACCCAGTCGCCCCACAAGTAAAGGTATTTCACATAGTCTTTGTATTCAGGTATCAGTGAGACTATATAAAGAGTACTTACATTTTCTATATGTTATAGGTAAAGAGCAATAATTTATATTAAATATGACATTTATATTAACCTCTTTGATTGATAGTTATTAAGTTCTACTGGCTACAGAATGCTTTGAAGATAATCTATGTCTCATCTGTCTGGGAATGCTGATGAAAAATGAAGAAATGATTTAAAAAGAATGGAGCACCAATTAAGGATGACCTATCAACGTGTTTCAGCTCTAAACCCTGTCCTAACTCAAGCATTGCCACAATTCAGAAACAAACCTGTCCAGACATTTCCAGGAAATTTGTGTGTGAGTGTTGAGTCCATGAAAAATACTGATTTATAACCATGGATTTAAAAACATTGTGTGTGTGTGTGTGTCTGTGTGTGTGTGTATAAATACCAAATGTTTCCAAACTGTGGAAAATGAAGTAAATTATATCTGATAAGATGTCATTCACAATAATTTCCTTTCGTTACCTATGCAGGCTTGCCTACAAAGACTTTCTTGGCTCACAAGTAAAGGATTTTGCATATATTGTTTATTATTTCAGTCTCAGCCTGAGAGCTGCTGCAAAGTAAAATTGGTAAACAGGCAACTTTGCCCCGCAGAGCTATCAGAGGTCACTAGGTAACAGGAAGGAGAGCACTTTGGAAAATTCAAGGCTCTATACAAATGTGAGGAATTGCTATTGAATAAAAAAATTTCAAAGGTAAAATTTCTCAACAGCCCAATTTACACTCATTATTTTCAAACTATAAATTTATAACAAAGTAGAAACTTCCCCAGCTAAAATCCATATAATAGAAAAGTTTATCATGAATGCAGTTCCAGGAACTACATATTTTGTATCTCAAGCAGCATCATTTTAGTTTTTAGGAAACTTGCTCACCTCTCCATTCTCGACCAGAAATATTAAGGGGAAAAAAATCCCTATAGTGAATAAGATAGAATTCTTTATGTGAATATTTATGTAACTTCTTGACTTTTAAAAAACCCTTCTACCATGAATAAGTTATTGTTCACTTTATTTAGGTAGGATAATTCTATTAAGGTTAGATTTTAAAAACAGTTCTTATCTGTTGCAATTACACAAAAATGTTTATGGGTAAAATAATATGGTGTCTGAGATTGGCTTCAAAGTATCTGAAAGGGAGAAGGGGCAGAGGGCATAGAGGAAAATGAGATTGGCCATGTGCTGATAACAGTTTGAATCTGTGCTGATTCACTGAATCTGCATGGAGTGTGTTTACTAGCTAAACAATTTTTATGTGTTTGAAGTTTTCCATGATCAAAAGTCTATGAAAATTCACCTCATATCAATATTTGAAACATTGCAGAACATTTCTAGGGCTGAATACAAGGATATGGGGAAAATTAATTGCCAAAATATCCATTATCATTGACCTTATTGACTGGTTTGTGTCCATGTTGGTCCAGTTGTCTCTCACGTCACTGTTGCCAGAAATATATTTCTAAAACTTAAATTAGTTCATGGAATTCTCTTGCCCAAAAGAGAATTCTCTCTTTGGAGACCCCATCACCTAAAGGATTCAGTCAGTGATTCTTTCTTTTGAAACCCCACAGCACGTTGGTCTTCTCTTATAGGAACTTCTTGTGTGGTATTGATCTTTATCAGCTCCCTGCTTTTATCTCCTGCAAGACTGTGAGATCCACAAGGACAGAGGATGCATCTTTTTATCTTTCTATCTGTAACACTTGGCACATTGTCTGGCATATGGTAAATGCTCAGTAAATTCTTGGTGGGTGGGATGAATGTGAGATACAGATTATATAAAAGTAAATGTTTAGAACAATGGAACTAGAACAGGAAGTCATACAAGCTGATACTTGTTTTTTCTCTGGCCTTTCTATTTAACACATGAAAATTACTTATAATCAAGACTTAAGGTGAAACAATACTTACACAAGATACTTAAGAATCTTTTATAGAAAAAAAGCAAAGGTGAATAAAATGCTTATAATTTCTTAGCTATTTTTAGATATACATACCTAAAGAAAATAGAACTACTAGGAATATACTGTCCTCAACAAATAGTATCCTGGTAATACTGTCAGTACAAGATTGTCATGCTTTAGTGTCTAATCATAAAAACAAAAAATCATAATCAGCTCAGGTGCTTTTCCATGGGCAACAAAAGAATATATAGATAAACTGGACTTCATCAAAATTAAAAAGTTTTATTCATTAAAGGACACTATCAAGGGAATGAAAAGACAACTCCCAGAATGAGAGAAACTGTTTGTAAATCATATTTCTTTTTTCTTTAGATTTTCTTTAATTTATTTTAGAGAGATAGAGAGTGCATGTGCACATGTTGGGGGGATGGGCAGAGAGGGAGGGAGAAGGAGAGAATCTCAAGCTGACTCCCCATTCAGCATGGAGCCCAACAAGGGGCTCGATCTTGACTCATGACCTGAGTCAAAACGAAGAGTTGAGCACTTAAGCAACTGAGTCACCCAGGCATCCCTGCATTTGCATATTTTTGACAAGGGTTTAGTATACTGTAGAAAATGAAAGGAACTTCTACAATTCAGCAATGAAAAGGCAGATAGCTTAATTAGAAAATGCGATATCTACATAAAATGGAATATTACTCAGCCATTAAAAGGAAATGAAATTCTGATACAGGCTATAACATGGTTGAATCTTTAGGATATTGCACTAAGTGAAACAAGCAGGACACAAAAGAACAAACATTGTAGATTCTAATTGTAGGAGGTAGGTAGAACAGCCAAACCAGAAGAGTCAAATTCATAGACACAGAAAGTAGAATGGTGGTTACCAGGAGCTACAGGGTGTGGAGAATTGTTGCTTAATGGGGACCGAGTTTCAGTTTGAGATGATAAGTTTTAGAGATGGGTGATAGTGACGATTGCACAACAACGTACTTAATGCCACTGAACATATACTTTAAAATACTGAATCTTGGAGCACGTGGGTGGCTCAGTTGTTAAGCATCTGCCTTCGGCTCAGGTCATGATCCTGGAGTCCCAATATCGAGCCCCACATCAGGCTCCCTGCATGGCGGGAAGCCTGCTTCTCCCTCTCTGATTCCCCCTGCTTGTGTTCCCTCTTCAGCTGTGTCTCTCTCTGTCAAATACATAAGTAAAATCTTTAAAAAAAACAAAAAATAAAAGTAATAAAAAATAAAATAGTGAATCTTATATTATATATATTTTACCACAATAAAAAAAAGAATGAAAAAAAAGAAAATGAGCACACGGCCAGAATATACTTTCCTCCACTGAAAATATACAAATGGCCAGCAAGTGCATGAAAAGACGTTCAACGTCATTAGTCATTGGAGAAATGCAAATCGAAACCGCAGTGTAACAGCACTTCACTTCCACTAAGATGGCTATAATAAAAAACCCAGAGCATAACAAGTATTGATGAGGATGTGGAATAATCAGAATCTGCCTATGCTGCTAGTGGGAATGTAAAATAGTACAACCAGTGTGCACAGCAGTTTGCCAGTTCCTTAATAAGTTAACACAGAATCACCCTGTGACCCAGTAATTCCATGTTAAGTATCTATCCAAAAGAATTATAAACAAGTGTTCTATTCACAATAACTATTCACAATAACCAAAGGAGGGAAAAAAATCCAAATGTCTATCAACTAATGACTGGATAAAAAAAACCACGGTATATCATACAGTGGCACATTACTGAGCCATGAAAGGAATGAAGTTCATGCTACAACACAGATGAACCTTCCGAACATATTAAGTGAAAAAGCCAGATACAGAAGGTCACATATACATTTCTGTTTATAAGCTATGTCCAGAAGAATCAAATCCGCAGAAACTGGAAATAGATTAGTGATTGTCAGGGGCTGGAGGACAGGGAAGGATGTGGAGCGTGTGCTTAATGGATGGGGCTTGCCTTATGGGGTGATGCGAATGTTTTGGACCAGAGAGCAGTGATACACAGCACTGTGGATATACTAAATGCTACTGAATTTCTACTTTCAAATGTTAAAGTGGAAAATTTTATGTATATTTTATAAAAATAAAAAATTATGTTTTCCAAGTCCAACTTCCTGAGGTTCTAGGGTGGGGGGCCTGGTAGGTACTTTTAACAAGTACCCTAGTGATTTGATACAGGTGGCCTTGGGAAAAATACTTCAAGGAACACTGATATTCTGTTCTAAGATATTTAAATTACTTCCACAATAAAAGCCTCATACCACATAATTTAGCAAGGAAAACATCTCAGAGGCATTGCACATTACCTTCTAAAGTTCCTGCTTTCTAAGATGAAAAATTGTTAACAACTTTAAATGCTACTTCTCCAGGGCCTGATTCCATAGCCATGTGTATAGTCTCCCTGCTCAAAAGTTTCTCCCACGACATCTGGAGTCACAGTCCTGTTAATTGATTAAGGCTCATCTCTCCAATGCCCTTGAAGGATGAACATTTTTTTACTTCCTGCTAAAGGATCTCCTCTGACTTCTTCTCAAATCCATACATAATCAAGATCCTTGAAAATCTGATGGGTGTTTTCTTTCTCAACTTTTCTCTGCCTTCCGCCTCCCACCTCCATCCTGACTTAATCCCCAGAACAACCTTAGGAGATGTGTACTATTTTTATTTCATTCTACTATGAAGAAAATGAGTCTCAGAGTGAGTGGTTGGGTGACTTGTTCAGAAATCAGACTAGTAATAGCTCAAGTAAAAAAAAAAATCAAACTTAATCTCTAGACCTCAAGCTCTGTGAGGGTATAAGTTCCATGACAATAAGAACTTTGTGCTTTGAGTCAAAGAAAACAATGAGTACTGTTCTTTTCCCTGAATCCAGAAGAGTACCTCGGTCAATGCTCTATGATAATTTAGAATCAAAACAGCATTAATATGATAGACAAATCTTTGAGAGTAGAGGATATCTAAGAAAGAAAACCCAAGTTCAATAATCTTGATCCATATAGAGATAAAACAGTTTGCAAATTACTAAAGTCAAGTAAACTCACCCTGGTTTGGAAAGCCTGCCGCCATTTTGTCCCAGGAACTTTTGTTAGGCAGCTACTGGAAATTTGCCCATGATCACTTAGAAACCTCTGGTCTGGGGTGCCTGGGTGGCTCAGCTGGTTAAGCGACTGCCTTTGGCTCAGGTCATGATCCCGGAGACCTGGGATTGAGTCCCACATTGGGCTCCCTGCCTGGCGGGAAGCCTGCTTCTCCCTCTCTCACTCCCCCTGCTTGTGTTCCCTCTCTGGCTGTGTTTCTCTCTGTCAAATAAATAAAATCTTAAAAAAAAAAAAAAGAAAGAAACCTCTGGTCTAAGATACCTCACATCTATATTACTGACAGAGATTCTACGAGTTCAGAATGAAGGACCCGAATTTGTGATTTTTCTTCTTTTACTAGAGACATATTCTGAAATGGGAGATGGGAGCTTTTGCACAGTGTTGACCTGAAAGTATCAGTCTAAGAAATAAATATCTTTGAGTGTTGTGATTTTGTAAACTTCCTCTTTCATTCTTGTTTCAATGTAAATGCTTAGTATTCTAAGATTTGCTCTGACAAGACGTTTTAAAAACCATAGCTAGCAAGATGTAATTTTTACTTTTGAATCATTCTTCTTTAAATTTTATTGGCAGCAAAGCAATGATTTGATTCATTTACTTAGAGAATTTAAAATTAACTACCTATCTTAAACAACTAAAAATTAAATACTCAAACTATTCGCAGCCTACAGTCTAGGAGACAAAATGGAATGATGAGTATCAGGATGAATAACAAAACAGAAAATGAGCTTAATTCCCTGGATTGTAATATCTAATTTGCAAAATTAATTTGGCTTGCATCATCTTAAGTAAGCTGTTCTATCGAATTTTTACGGAGCCTCTACTCTGAGCCAGGCATTGTGCTGCGTAATAGAGACACAAAGACAAACCAGAGGGCTCCCTACCGTGATAGTCTCGTAGCTTCACACGACAATGTTTCACTATATCTAACAGATCTCAAACCCCTTTTCCAAAACCTCATCTCAAGAGTGTCAGAATCCTCTAAAATATAGCTCAAAATGAAGAAAAATCTGTACTTCCCAAATTTCTCTCACTACCCGCCAACATTTTCCTTCTCTCTGGCCTGACAACTGGATCGTGGATTCCAAGAATAAGACAGGAAGTACATTACATGCCAACAAAGCTGCAGGCCTCCCTCATCTTTGCTTCATTTTCCAGGGCCCCCTCACTGGTCTTCCCTCTCTTCTCTTATCACCCCGAACCTCCCAGAGACTCTACCCATTAATCAGTAACTTCCCATCCCCCCTTCTCTTATCCTCTATTCTACTTTCTGTCTCTATGAATTTGCCTATTCTCTTATTACCCCGAACCTGAAGCATCAGAGTTGAACCCAGACTTTTAAGGGAATAAGGGATTAAGGAACAAAACAAAAACAGAACCACTGTTCTGATTATTGTCACTGATCTTGAGGAAGCACTCAGAGAGGACGAGAACTGAACCACTCCGGGGCACTTCTTCAGGGGAGGGTCAGTGTGCAAAGCACATTTTCTGGTTTAGTGTTCCAAGCAAATATTTTTCTTGCTAGTCACTGGAACAGCTGGTTGGGGATTTCCCTATTTTTGTTAGAGTGAATTGATTTGGCAAGAAAAATAGATGAATCTTTTCAATCCCCTCCCTCCTCCCTTTTCCCTCCTCCCCAGCCTTCCCCACAACAAGCCTGCAGTACCTCAGGAAAGGTGAGAAGCTAGTAAGAAGTAGGACTGTGGTTATTCATTTACAAATGACTCAGATGGCTGGGTCTTTTTTTCTGGGTATTTCTTAGAACCAAGTAAGGAGATTTAATGGGGGTAAAAATCCAATGTTACTGGCTACACACTCAATGCGTCTGCTCTCTCAAGACAACCACATTCCATTCCAGAACTTAGTTCCCCAGAAAGAGGCCAGATTGGTTATACAGATGGTATGTGCCCCACCTTCAATTTATTCTTCCACCCCTCACCCCCCCCCAAAGTTCTTAATGATAGCCATATTTCTCCAATGTTAACCATTCATTCATTCTTTCATTCAACAAGTAGTTGTTAAGCATCTACTATGTGCCAGGTATAGTGGTGAGAATTATAATAGTGAGAAAAATGGGACAGGGATTTACAGTCTGTTGGGGAAGGAGGACATCAGTCAAAGTATAACACAAACGAGAGCATAAGCTGAGGTGTGCGTTGAAGAGAAACAGTATTTGTGATGGTCTGCAGGAAGGAATCAGACATGGATTGAGGTGAGGGGAGCAGTTCAAATCAACAGAGCTGAAGGCTGAGTTAACCAGGTGAAAAATGAAGGAGAATGGTGACATCAAGGCAGAGGGAAGAGCTAAGGCACTATGATAAGAAGAAGCTTGGCATATTAGAGAAACCAGAAGAAGATCAGAAAGGGTAGAATTCAGAGAAAGAGGGAGAGAGTAATATAAAGTGGAGCTACCACTTTTATTCTAGCCACCAAAAAACCCCAGACAAACGTAAAACAAACAAACAAACAAATCCTATTAGAATTAGTGAGCCAGGTTTCAGGATACAAGATTTCTACACAATCGCAGTGAACAATCTGAAAATAAAATTAAGAAAATGATTTCATTTATAAAATCATCAAAAAGAATAAATAAATTTAGGAATAAATTTAATTTAAAAAGTATAACACTTGCACACTGAAAACTACACAGTATTGTTGATAAAAATTAAAGAAGATCTAAGGAAATAAAAGGGATCCTATTTTCATAAATTAGAAGATTTAATCTTGGCAATATTCACCAAACTGATTTATAGATTCAACCGAGTCCCTATTAATGGCCCAGATGATTTCTTTGCAGAAGTTCACAAGCTGATCCTAAAGATTCATATGGAAATTCAAGGAACTCAGAATAACCAAAACAATTTAAAAAGTTGAACAGAAGAGGGGTGCCTGGGTGGCTCAGTCCTTGGGCATCTGCCTTCGGCTCAGGTCATGGTCCCGGAGTCCCGGGATTGAACCCACATCGGGCTCCCTGCTCTGCGGGAAGCCTGCTTCTCCCTCTCTCATTCCTCCTGCTTGTGTTCCCTCTCTAGCTGTGTTTCTCTCTGTCAAATAAAGAAATAAAATCTTAAAAAAAAAAAAGTTGAACAGAAGAAAAAGAAAAAGAAAAAAATCTCGACAGACTTTACACCCTTCACAAAAATTAGCTCGGAATGGATCACAGACCTAAATTTAAAATGCAAAAGTATAAAATTCCTGAAAGATAACACTGGAGACAATCTTGAGATGGTAATGACTTTTTAGACACAACATCAAAGGTATGACCCATGAAAGAAATAACCGATAAGTTGAATATCCTTAAAATCAAAAAGTTGTCCTGATGAAGGACATTGTTAAGAAAATGACCAAATAAGCCACAGATTGGGAGAAAATATTGACAAATGATAGACCTGATAAAGGACTATCGCCTAAAATAGACAAAGAACTCTTAAAATTCAACAATTAAAAAAAAAAAAAAGAATAGGTCAATTGAAAACTGAGTACAAGACATGCACGGATACATCACCAAACAAGATTTACAGATGAAAGCATAGGAAAAGATGCTGAACATCAGAAGTCTTTTGGGAACTGCAAATAAAACCAACAACTAGCTACTAGAGCACACCGATTAGAAACGGTCAAAATCCAACACTGAAAACAGCCAATGCTGCCAGGATGTGCAGCAGCAGAAATTCTCTTTCACTGCTGGTGGGAAAGTAAAACCCTGCAGCCACATGGAAGACAGTTTGGCACTTTCTTACAAAGCGAAGCATATTCCTACCATTTGATCTAGCAATCACACTCCTTGGTATTTACCCAAATAAGCTGAAAACACATCTATACAAAAACCTGTACATGAATGTTTATAGCAGCTTTATTTATAACCATCCAAACTTAGAAGCAACCAAGATGTCCTTCGGTAAATGAATGGATAAGTAAACTTAGGCACATCCAGACAATGGAACATCATTCAGCCTGACACAAGCTATCAAGCCATGGAAGGAAGGAAGGAGGGAGGGAGGGAGGGAGGAAGGGAGGGAAGGAAGGAAAGGATGAAAAATCTTATGTCCACATAAAGACACATACTCAAAAGTTCACAGCAACATTATTGATAAAGGACAAAAACTGAAAATAGCCACCATGCCCATCATCTGATGAATGGATAAATAACGTGGGGTGTAGCCACACCATGGAAAGTAATTCAGCCATAAAAGGAATGGAGTACTGACACAGCTCTAACATCAATGACCCTTGGAGACAGTGTCCTAAGAGAAAGAAGCCAGACACAAAAGACAGTCACCATCACATAATCACATATTATGTGATTCCATTTCCATGAAATGTGGCAAATTCCAAAAGACAGAAAGTAGATTAGTGGTTGCTTAGAGCTGGGGTGGTGGATTTGTGATGGAGGACGAAGGTGCGCGAAAATTGTGGTGAGAGTTGTGCATATCTGTGAATGTACTAAAAACCACCATACTGTATACTTAAAGTGATGAATTTTATGTAAATCATACCTCGATTTTTTTTTTTTTTTGAAGTGGGTTAGAAAGGTAGGCAGGTACCAGACCTCTTCAGGTCCTGGCAATTGCAGAGGTCCTGCGCTTCCCTGCCTCAGCCAAGAGATGATGGAACAGGTTCAAAATGCCCTTTCAGCTCCCCGAGTGGTGGAAGAGAAAACCCTCCAGAATATCTAAGCTGCGCGGTCCATGCACAGTGAGGAACAGCTGGGTTTCCATTGCCTGTGGATGAACAGACCACTGCTCTTCCCTTCCCCTGAAGCGGGCTCTTTAATTTCCTTTCAAGGGTCACCTTGGGCCAGCCATGATTGTACCCGGCTGAACCGCCGCTCCCGGGGCCCATGCTTTCCACCGGGGAGTACCTGGCACACGCTTCTTGTTTTATCTGGGTTCTTGTTCCCCTGCCTCGCTCATCAGCTTTTTTGGTAAAACTCACCAGAAAGCATGACCTTTTGGGTCACACAAATGACCTTGCTCCGAAGCTGTAGGGGAGCCCTTTGCCCAGCTGCTCCCTGCCCCACTGCCTGTGGGGGTGGAGACTGATTTTTCTCATGACAAAGCAAGTATTCACCCGTTTTGGAAGGCTGAGAATTTTAATCCGCAGTTTTCGGGGAAGGATTGTGATACTGACAACCCCTGTAAGTAGGATGTGAGAGAAGGAAAAGGTTAATAAAGTGACTGCTGTTTGGGCAGAGGGGAGACTGTGATATTTATACAAACCTGACAGGTATTCAAAGTAGGAAACGCATAAAAGCTTTAAAAAGAAAGCATATCAGATTGTCCTCCCTGGAAGAAGCCAGGCTCTAGGTACTTTTCCAAAAAAAATCCAACCATCACAACCCTACTCACTCTCCAACCACCTGGCACTGTTGGGACTGAGTACTGAGCACTGATGACCAAATCTTACATTGACGGGGGCTCCGGTGACAAAACCCTTCCTCTCTTTAGTGGTGACATGAAGTGGGAAATGGAGGCATACATAGAGGAAGTATGTTTAAGCATGTGGTTCAGGAAAAGATAACCAACTAGTAGCCTTTGGGATGAACTCATCTCCAGCCACCTGAACGTTGTGAACAAGTCCCTGCAGGCAGACTAGAATGGGGTGTGTTCCCTGTGTGTCCCCACCTTCGTTGATGCGCCTCCCTGTTTGTGCAAGGAGCTGGCCGAGTTGCCTCACCCATGTTCCACACCAGGCAGTGCATGTCTGCAAACTTGGGTTCTCTCCTGACCTACCTGGGAGCGCCAACGCTGCGGCTCCTCCTCAGGCTTCCCTCCTCTCCGTTTCACCTCAGCTGACAGAGATACAGGGATGGGCCCAAAGGAAAGGAGCCTGTAAGGGAAACTGAAAACAGGGGGTCGTACCAGCGTGTGGAGACAGGACTCATGAGACACGACTTCAGGCAGGGCCCAGAGGCGCTGTGTGAACACAGGCTAGAGGAGAGGGGTGGCGTTCTGGGAAAAGGCGGCCAACCTGGGCCCGAGGTCCTGGGAGTGTCATTTGGAGAGCATGACATTTATTGACAGAGTTCAAGAGGATGTTGCTTTTTTAAGAGAAGGAATTAGTAGGTCTGACAAACTGGGCAGAAATACCCGGAGACAATTATTTCAATGGGTCTCATTTGGTGAACAGGCCTAAGGTCACCAACATTTGGTGACACTCAGCGGGAGGTCAGGCAGTGGGCAAAACAGAGAGGCAGCCCTCATGGCCACGCATCAGGCTCCCATAAAATGCCAGTGTCTCACTCAGACTCTGAGTTCCCAGCCTCAGGAAAAATCATTTATGCCATTCAGGGCGACTCGTGTAAATATAACGTGGAGCCTGTTTTTATCCATCTTTTTATTTTTTTTTTAAGGTAACTTTTCCACAAATCAAACCACCCTAAGAAATAAATCCCATAAATACTGCTGAGTACTTGCCAAAGGGTCCCTTTCCCAGACAGAACTTTGAAGCACAATGAAAACCTAGGCAGGGCTTGGCTTTGTCCACGTGACGATGTGACTCCTGGCAAGTGTACTCTCCTTGCCATCGGGCTGTGCTGAGGTGAAGCGGAGAGCCACACATGCTGCGTAACCCAAGCATCCGGCAGACACGGACCAAGTAGACACAGTTCGTGTTCATAAAAGATAACCATTTTCACATTGTTCTGGAGAACATTCTTCAGAGTGACCTAAATAGCAGTGTTTCAGCCCCTAAAGGGCTTAATAACATTTACAACATTTACCATGAGCCTAATAAGAGCCAGGCAGCATGCCAGGCGCTGGGTTGACAACGATTTACAAAATGAGGTTGAGTGGGTCTATGGATAACCTAGGGCTGAGCTCTGTCTTCTTACTGCGGTCACCATTAGAAGGCTAATGGTGGTTTTTCATACTAAAACCAATGGATGATGGAGTCTATGAAAATACGGACTATAATGATGTGGGTATTTCCATCTGAAGATTCAAAAGTAAAAACTTCCTAGAGACGTTTGCTTAAAGATTAAAGGTTAAGGTTGAAGAAAGTCATAAAATCTATAATTTCAGTTACGGTGTCCAGTTGTTTTTAAAAACAGTCAATAAGGATTTACTGACTATACACTGAAGTTTTGGAATGATTTATAGAAGCATAGGAAGTAGTTAGAGGTAGTCTCCACTGTTAGGGGTGTGAAGTTATGTTGGAGGATACCACATAAAGACACATACACACACACACACACACACACACACACACACACTCCAGCAGTCCCATATATCATGTAATCCCTGAATGATACTATAGGAAGTAACAATATGGGAACTGCAGGAATGAAGACTGCAGGTGTCTTCATGGAGAGCTTCATGTA
>PITA01003300.1:0-37105 GCA_004023965.1 Spilogale gracilis
AAAAAAAAAAAAAAAAAAAAAAAAAAAAAAAAAAAGCATTTCTTGGGTCCCTGGGTGGCTCAGTGGGTTAAAGCCTCTGCCTTCGGCTCAGGTCATGATCTCAGGGTCCTGGGATCAAGGCCCGCATCAGGCTCTCTGCTCAGCAGGGAGCCTGCTTCCTCCTCTTCCTCTACCTGCCTTTCTGCCTACTTGTGATCTCTCTGTCAAATAAATAAATAAAATCTAAAAAAAAAAAAAAAAAAAAAAAAAAAAAAAAAAAAAAAAAAAAAAAAAAAAAAAAAAAAAAAAAAAAAAAAAAAAAAAAAGCAACTCAAACCAACAATGACTGCTAACAAATTCTGTTAAAAAATAAAATAAAAATAAAAAGCATTTCTTAGTATCTGTCTACACTTGATGCCATGACAAGCACAATGCATACTTATACTCACAAATATTTAAGGCCTGAAAAAAAAACAAAAAAACTAAGCTGAAGTAATATGTATACATACATACAAAAAAAAATGAACATGATGACATATGTATTAGTATTAAAAAATTAAGTAATATATGTTATCATTTATGCCATACAAGAAATCAAAAGACAGAATACTAAATAATGAGGCATTTACAAGGCAGTAAAGATAATCGATACTAAGAAATTTAAGACAATCATCAGACTGTGGCTGGCAGGGCCTTGGAAGACAGGCAGAGACAGGAGAGGGAGGAAAGGTGGTGCATTCCAGGCTGGGGGAACAGCAAGAGTGAACGCACGAAGTAGTAGGTAAGGCGCGTGTGCACGTGAGAATGTGTGACTGTGCCAGCCGGTACACGGAAAATGATAAGGAGTCTGGTCTGACTGGAGATGATAGTTTACTGGAAGGAAGAACAGAAACCAGCCCTGAAAAGCCTTAAAAACTAGGTACTGAGGGGCGCCTGGGTGGCTCAGTTGGTAAAGCGACTGCCTTCGGCTCAGGTCATGATCCCGGAGACCCGGGATCGAGCCCCACATCGGGCTCGCTTCTCCCTCTCTCACTCCCCCTGCTTGTGTTCCCTCTCTGGCTGTGTTTCTTTCTGTCAAATAAATAAAATCTTTAAAAAAAAAACTGGATTCTTCAGAAAACCAGCCAAGTACTGGTCCAGGTATTTAGCAGTTTCAAATTTTCTGCAAGAATATAATCTGCAACCTACTAATATTAATGATCCATGACTGATACAGAATTCAACTGAGGTACTCAGGATGCTTTATCAATTACCCAATTTCTCACCTTGATAGTAATACCTACCATACTGTCATCATTCCAGACATCAGTCTGGGCAGCCTGTCCTTGGAATGAAGCACTGGGCCGTTCATCCCGTGCGCTGGACTGACTGGAGCTGGCGGCCAAAGAGGCTTGGTCATTATTCTGCAGTGAGGAATGCTCTGAATCTGTGGATGAAGGTAAGTTAGGTGCTGGAATGGCATCTTCAAGAATCAAACATATCAAGTCCCCAGAAACAATCCCATATGAAGCCAAGGTCTCTTCATCTGCAGTGAGGGCATCCTTGTTGTTCAATGTGATTGCAAACCGGGTATCAGAACTGCCAAGAAAGATGGATAAGGATAGTAAGAGCTACCTACCGTTACCTGCTACCGTAACCCTCAATAATGTACTTAGAACACATATAAGGTACGGGATTAAGTAACAAAAACAAAACAAAAATAAAAAGGATGCCAAAGTTTTGCAAAAGCTATCAAAATTACTTGTTCTTACCACCAAATGCCTAGGTTATAGATTTCAAATGGCTACAATTCCAGCCTGGGGAGCAGGATACAATACTTCCCTATCATTAACCCATGTTCTCACCAATTCTAAGGTATACACTTCACATCTTTTGTAATTCTGGTATCTTGGAAACAGGGATGCTTCTTAAATTGATGACATATCACAGGTTAAATGCCAGCAATTTTCCTTTAGTGTTGTATAAATAATGTGCATCTTAAGACTGACAATAACTTAAGATTCGGTCAATGAAATATAGTCTTTTTAAAATACAAACTACGTCACATCATTCCTCTGCTGAAAATCCTCCAGTGGCTTCTATTTGCACTTGGAACAGAATCTTTAACATGGCCTCTGACGCCCACCATTTGAACTCTACCCACTTCTACCTCATCAACCCCATCCCCTCAACCACTGTTCTCTATCAACGTAAGCTTTCTATCCCTTCCTCAAAACAGATCAACCTCACTGCAGCCTCTGAGCCTCTGCATTTGCTCTTCCAGATTATCATTCAGGTCTCAATGCTACCTCTTCCAAGATGCCTTCTGCCTAGCCTCTATCACTCTATTCCACTGTCGTGTTTTATTTTTATTATATCATTATTTGAGAATTCCATATTTATTTATCATCTCTTGTCCACCCCCACCATTACAACGTAAGTTCCGTTAGGTCAGACATCTTGTCTGTCTACTTCAAAACTACTTATCTCCAGCACTTGGCAAATAAAAGTATTTGCAAAACAAAAATGTAACCAACAAACATTAATTGGGAAGGTGGAAATGAAAATGAAATCAGGGCTCCCTAGTCATTGTCTTAACAGAAACAGTCAACTTATGTCTGTTTCAAAATACTAGACCTATGTCCTAGATGAATATACACAATCACAAGAAAATGACTATGTATAAATGAGTACGTAAAAGTATAAATTCATCCCTCCCACTGTTAAATACACGCTTACCTATCTTACTGATGACCAGTTACATATGATGTCTAGTTACATATGATGTCTTTTATAATGAAATAGCACAAATCCAAAACCCACTGCTAAACAAGAGCTCAAATTAGCCTGAGGCAATAACTCTCCCTTCCATATCCCAGGCACTCTGATTTGTGAGAATAATCATCATTTCATCACATAGTGGTGAAGAGTAATTAACAAACCACTGCACTTTTTATAAGGCATTTATACTCAGCAACACTGACTTGATTAACTTTTTGAGAGATTAACCAAGGATGAAGTCTACTGAAAATCAGAAACAGTATTCCTGCAATGCTGCATTTTCAAAAGTGCTCAAAAATAATTCATTTGTTTTCTCTATCATATTAAGACACTTTTTCTTACCAATCAGTGTCTTTGTTGGAGAAATTACCTAAGTTTTGCTTATTAGAAAATAAGTAGCTATGCTTCTGTTTTCAAACCCTTTAATAAATGTGGAAACTCTGCCAGATGCCCCAAAAAACACCATCCCAAAAGAGAAAAAACACCTCAAATGTACTATGTGTTTATGCATCATCTGTCACGGCAAAAGGTTTGGTTTTTTTTTTTTTTTAAGTATCTAACAAAATACTCATTCAAACATCTGAAGAAAAGCTAAAGAAATGTATGATTAATAAAAATGTTGGCCTTCCCTCCCCATTTAGAAAAAGGGAAAAACTATTTCTAAAGGAACATACAGCTTTTCCACAGAGGGGTTAAAAACTGGTTTTCTGAAACAGAAAAAAAAAATTTAATTCATCAGAAAATGCCATTTAGAAATAGCAGGCCTTTTAAAAATATTTTATGGGGGCGCCTGGGTGGCTCAGCTGGTTGGGCGACTGCCTTCAGCTCAGGTCATGATCCCGGAGACCCGGGATCCAGCCCCACATTGGGCTCCCAGCTGGGCGGGAAGCCTGCTTCTCCCCTCTCTCACTCCCCCTGCTTGTGTTCCCTCTCTGGCTGTGTTTCTCTCTGTCAAATAAATAAAGTCTTTAAAAAAAAAATTTTATGTAATCCCAGATGTACTTGCTCAGCGAAGACACTTTAATAATGTCCAGTGGACATTTTAAAACTGCCCATTTTTACAAAGTGAAGATACTTTCAGAAGAATGAATTTACTTTCAGAAGTCGAAGCTTACATTCCTTCCAGTTAACCAGCCTCAACTGCAAAAACAAACACAAAGCAGAAACTAAGGTGGGCTCATGTAAAGTCCTTTCAAGACTGCCCCAATTTAAAAAATAAAACCAAGAAAATATATGAAAAAGTCTTTTTTAAAAGTTGTTTTTGAAGATTTATGCTGGGGTAATGGCATCAGCCTACAAAACCCTTAGCTTTAACATCAAGAAATAACAACAGGCATGTCACTTAACATCGCGTTTAATAGTGATGTCAATATCTCATTTTTAATTTGGAGGAAAAACAGGCTTACTTTAAAAAAAAAAAAAAGCTAACTTTTAATAAAGTGCCTTAACCTGAAAAATGAAAGGGGAGTTCAAAATATGGCCTCACTTTACTCTATTCCCTAAAAATAAAGTGAAAGTATATAAAAGTCTCATAAAAACGGTCCAATTCACAGGTTTTCTTTTGACGAATTCACCTAAAAAGCCCCGGCGACCACTTCTTTCTGTTCTCTTAGTACACTCCAATTTCAAATTCGCTACCTCGGTATGTGAAGAGCTCCACCCTTATGTCTGTCCCTCTACCCCCAGATAACTGTCCCCAGAAAATACTCTTCTGCGGAAACAAAACAGTCTCACTTGCACCCGCATAAATCAATAGCGGAATCGGGGCCGTTATTTCTCAATGTCACTGCCCCCAAACTGCAAGCCCTCCAGGGTCATGCCATGGCCAACGTTTATCTTAGTTTGGGCTAAAAGCAACAGCTCGCCCAGGGAAATAAAAGGATCTGAACGAGGCTGACACCCCGTACTGTGTAAAACTGTGGCGGGTAAGTCAAAGTGCTCCCCGCGGGACCGGCAAGCGCACACTCAACGCAGCCTCGACACGACGGCGGCCCCAGCAGCGGCCCTCTCACAGGTGGCCTCGGATGGAGGGCCGGTTTCTAACTTCTTCTAGAACTTTCCTTTTTCCCTGGAACACTGCGACAGTTGGTGATGGTGAACTTCAATCCCACAGAGCCTGGAAAGGTCTGCCCTCCCCCGAACCCGTGCGCCCGGGCCAGTCCCCGGTTCCCTCCGCGGCGGAAACGGAAGCGATGGCTCACCCTGCAAGGAAAGGGAGCCCCCGGGACGCCCGGCCATGTCCTCCGCGAGCCGGGGGCCTGCGATCCGCAACCCCAGCGCCCGAGCCCCACCCGGCCTGCGCGCGTCGCAGCTCCTGGGACGCCCATCCGCGACGCCCAGCCACTGCCCGACCTCACGTGACCGCCCGAGACGGGCGCGCGCCCCCGCGCACTGCTCCCGGGCCCGCGCACGCCCCCGCCGCGGCCGCCTACCTGAAGCCCCAAGTGGGCAGCAAGGCCTGGCTCAGGTGCGCGCGCAACTGGCCCAGCGTCGGCTCTGCGTCTGGCATCTCCAGTGGCCAGGTCCGCTTCTGTAGCCGGACCCGCAGCTTCATGGTGGCGGCCAGAGGGCCCGAGGACCCGAACCCGGAGGTTCAACGACGACGGCGCAACGACGGGCCCGGAGCGGCGACTACCAGAGCCGCGGAGGTTATCGAGAACTAGCGGAGGAAAGGACCCGCTACGGCCCCTGCCGGCCGGGCTGTGGAACATGAGTGCCCCGCCCCTCTCTTGAGGGCGCCCCCTAGAGCCCACCCCTCCGGTGGGCGGCTGCCCAGCCAGGCCGCTAGGCTTCTTGTGATCGATGACTCGGCGCGCAACGGCGCCGCCTGGGAGCAAGAGGCACGCAGTGCGCAGGTGCCGAGACTGCCGCGGGCTGCGGTTGTCCCGGGTCTCGCCGCTGTGGTGGCACTCCTGCGGCCGGGGCTGTGCCAAGTCCTTCCAGGCGTGCTTGGAGAAAGTAAACGCCGAGAGAGAGGCTGCAGAATATGGGACTCGCCACTCTGCAAGCCCCAGGCGTGCGTGGTTCGTCACTCATTTCCTCCGCGGCGCTCAGCTCCAGCCCCAGGCATCTGCTCTGCGAAGCCTTACGTTACGTCCAGTCTCTATTAGTTTCCTCCTGTTACAGCAAAGTATGAAATAACTTGTAGTCCCTGATCTATGTCGGAGAGTATAGTAGTAATCTGTTACACGGCAATCACCCCAAAGCTTAACAGCTTAAAACAACAAACATTAATTGTCCACAGGTTCTGTACGTCAGGAATCTGGGCATGGCGTTGATGGGTGGTTCTGTCTTGGTCTCTTCTGAGATTCCAGTCACGATGTAGGCCAAGGCTGCAGTTATCTGAAGCCTTGACTCAGGCTGGAGAATCTGCTTGCCGGATAGTGCACTCACCTGAGTGTTGGCGGGAGGCCTGTTTCTCGCAGCATGGACAGTTGAGTGTCCCCATGGCTTGGCATCTAGCTTTTCTCACAACAAAGATACCAAAGCAGAAGCCACAATGTCTCTTGTGATCAAGCCTCAGAAGTCACATGCCATCACATCTGCGATTCTAGGCAACCCTTCAATGTGGGAGAATCAACCCAAAGGCATGAATGCCAACAGACAGGGATCATTGGGAACCACCTGGGAGGCCGGCTACCATAGAGAGTCTGACAATGATAATAATGATGATAACTTAGATGAGAGCAGGGAATCGTCAAATCTCATCCTTGTTTGATAGCCATTGTCCAAATCGTTATGATAGAGTTGAATGAAGTTTCTCCCAGTAGATGGCGGTACTTGTCCACATCCTGATCTTCACTGGGTAAATAAACATGTATTGAACACCTACTTTGTGCTAGATATTATTCCAGGGGCTGGGGACTCAAAGAATGAATGAACTCACAGTTGATTGAATCAACTCTTGTAGTAGAGCATAATGAGCTTTTTGTTTATGACAGAGATAAAAGGAATCCTGGGGACTGGGGAACATAGAGATGGGCGGTTGTGCTAGTAAGATTCTTTGTGGCAAGCGCTAAAGGTTGAGAAAGGGTGGCAGGACCAGGGTGGCTCAGTATGGCCAGAGGGAAGGACACAACAGGTATATCTCAGAGAAGAGACTTGAGCAAAGCAAAGGATTTGAGACACATTCTAGAATGTATGGGAAGCCAAGGGAGAATTTTAAACGGGATTCTTTATCAGGTTTTTTGCTTCTGAGCAATAGAGACTGACTCTGGCTGACTGAGAAGAAAAGGAACATGTTAAAAAGGATACTGAATAGGGTGCCTGGGTGGCTCCATGGGTTAAAGCCTCTGCCTTCGGCTCAGGTCATGATCTCAGGGTCCTGGGATCAAGGCCTGCATCAGGCTCTCTGCTCAGCGGGGAGCCTGCTTCCTCCTCTCTCTCTGCCTGCTTGTGATCTCTCTCTGTGTGTGTCAAATAAATAAATAGAAGTCCCAGGCTAATTCCAGGAATGAAACTCGGAACCACGCTGAAGAACTGGCCTGATGAGGAAACTATCCTGACTGACTGGGATTGCTGCTGCTGCCCCACCCTGCCCTGGAGGAAACTGCTGTCACCCTGACGGGAACCACTGTGGAATGGCTGCCACCTTCAAATGCCATACGTTTTTGCAACCTCCTGCACCAACAAAATGCCAAGCTTCCGAAAGAGCCTGTTTCCTCGCCTCACTCTCTTCTAAATCAAAGGCTCATAGGGATGCATCTGAGTGAGGGAGACAAGAGTCCCATGCCTGAGTCCTGGCTGCAAAGGAGACTGAGATTGACGGGGGATGAACTCCTTCTTTGGAAAGGCAAATGTTCCCAGATGTAGAAAGGTCATTCAAAAGACAATAGGAAGCCATGAGTCTGACAGGTATACACCACAAGGGACATAAGTCAGATCTGAAATGTGAATCTATCACCTGTTGAGTGTAGGGGATATATTAGATCAGGGTTCCTTAACCTTGGCACTGTTGACACTTGGAGCTTCATGAGTCTTGGTTGTAGAGGACTATCTTATGTCTTGTAGGATGTTTAGCAACATTTAAATGCACAAAATGCTACTAGAAACCTCTTTCCCCGTTGTAAAAAGCAAGGATGTCCTCAAACCTTGCCACATATTCCCTAGAGGGTGAAATTTCCTTGAAAACCACTGGATTGGGGAGTGGCTTAGTTCAGAGGCTCTTTTGGTAACTGAGAGAAGAAAGGAATTAGTGGAATGACAATAAGAATGGAGATAATGGGTGGGCAGGGACGATGTTACAGAAGTAGAAATAACAGAAATTGGAAAATGGCTCTATTCGGAGGCCTTATTAGTTAGAATGTAGCTTTAACTGCCCTAAGAAATATGAAATAATAATTACCTAGACAAGATATGTTTATTTCTCTCTGAGATGCCATTCTTGGAGAAAGCAGTGCAAGGCTAACATGATGGCCATCTTTAGAGACCATCTACCACAGTCTACCTCTTAATACAATCTAAACCTGGAAAGTGACTATCTATAAAAATGAAAAGAATAACAAGAATTTATCAGACAGGTGTGTTGTAAAGATTAAGTGAGATAATACCTTTCTTGGGTTTTTTGTTGTAAACCACTGAATTTGTGATAACTTGTTAAAACAATAGAAAACTAATCTAACTGGGATCCTTGTCTCAATCCTTTGCCTGTTAGGTATAACCATCTGGATGGCAGAAGTAATCCAACCACAAGGGTTTAGAAGGGTCCTGGAAGAGAACCAGAACATCCCCAAGGCAGCACCAAGATTTAAGGTACTCTGGAAGATAATCCTCCAAAACTTCGAAGATCCATGACAATATTATATATATACCCCTTCTCTCAACTATTTCCCTCCTTGAGAATTTTTTTTTAATTTCTTGAAGGATAAAGAAACACACAGAAACACTATTGCTGAGTTGTATGGCAATTTTGTAGGAAACTGTCAAACTGTCCAATATGGCTATACCATTTTGCATTTCCTTTAGCAATGAATGAGAGTTTCTGTTTCTCTACGTCCTCACCATTGATCTGTATTGTCAGGTTGTTTTCAATTTTATTCATTCTAAGCTCATTCTAATAGATATATTTCATTGCTTTAATTTGCTATTCTTAATAAAAATGTTGATCATCTTTCTGTGTGTTTATTTGCCATCTATAGATCTTCTTCAGTTAGATGTCTTCAAATCTCTTGCCCACTTTTTAACTGTTTTTTTTCTTACTGTTGAGATTCCTGTAGTATTCTGAATATAAATTAGACTTCTGTGCATGATAAAAGCTCCTCATAATCCAGCTAGAAATCACTTTCTTCAATCTTCCCAAGGACCCCTGTAGACTACTCACACTGCACTACTTCAGAATGCCTCTCCCCTTTACATCCTCTCCTACCAAGTAAGTTTGTGTGCTCCTGTGCTTTTGCTTATGCTGATCCTTCTTCCTGGAATACTTTTCTTTTCCTGCTTCCAAGGAAAGTATGTTGCTCCTTCCTTTTGTTCCAAGAGTACTTGAAACATGCTTTTCAATGTTATCCATCATATCATAGTTCAATTATTTGCACATCAGTCTTCCTCCAATCTTAGGTTATGAGTTTTTCAAGGAGAAAAGGCAGGTCTTAATCCATCTTCACAACATTCAGTCCCCACCTCCCTGGTTAGGACTGGTTAAGCAAAATTTAAAATGGTATAAAGATATCCACTTTTAGCTCTGAGTTCTCGATATATCGTTTGGAATTAAGATTTTCATTCTGTCTCTACCAAGGAGAGCCAGGTTGGCCTTAGTTTGAGTGTTTACTTAAATCCAGTCCATTGACTCTCAAACTTTAATTTACAGAGTTTCTAATTTAGAAGGTCTGGAGAAAGGCTTGAGAATTTACATTTCTAATGATTTCCAGGTAATGCTACTATGAAACTACATTTTGGGAGCCACTGGTCTTGCTGTGGTTGTTTTGGGTTTTCTTAACACTTATAAAGCATTTTGAGGTATCTGCTATGACCAGTGAGAAATTGAAATGGACCTCAAAAAGTGTTGTGAAATGATAATCAAACTATGCAAGTTAAGAAAAGCATCTTCAGAAGTTGGTGAAATGTTTAAAACCCTATCCAGGGACCAAATGAAGATGTCTGAAATCTGTTGAAAGAAAGAAATAAAAATATTCTTGGAAAGCAAACTACAAAGAGACATACAGAAGATAGGGATAAGGGATAGAAGGAGTATCGGGGATTTTCACAGCTCAATATGTAAACCTCAGTGTTTGAATCTGTCACCAAGAGAATGTATTCAAATATGTATTGGATAAGTAAGAAAAATATTATTAGGACTATTAGAATCTGACCCTCCAGAGGCATGCCATTTTCTACAGCTAGATAGAATATTTGAATATACTTTATTTTCTTGGTTCTCAATCAAGGCCTGTCCAAGGATGTTAGACATAGTCTGGAGACCTTTTTGTCACAACTGGGGTAGGAGAAAGTAATGCCACTAACATCACAGTAGAGCTAAGGGGTGCTGCTAAATGTCCTACAATGCATGGGACAACCCCCACATCAAAGAATTACGTGGCCCAAAATGTCACCAGCGTTGAGGCAGAGGAGTTCTGGTCTGTCTGAACTGGACTCACACTGGTGGTTCTCAGACATTTCAGAGTTCTATCACATTATCTTGTTTGCTTGGTTCCACGATATCTCTCATGTCTCATAATAGACATATGTATGTTCCTTTCAAATTTAACATGAATTTAAATTCAGTTTGAACTGCAAATAATACAGTGTAACTCCCTTTGAGACAAATAAAAAATGAGGTAAATAAGTGGATTTATTTATTTTTCAAAACCAGGCAGGAGTCCATGCCGTAACCATTCCAGAGAGTGACTAGCGGGAGAGCCACAGTCTGGGTCAGTCATCACAGGCACCAGGAGAGGGTGGCCTGGGACAGAGCTGGGGAAGAGAGGGGGAGATGCTGCCAGGTGACAGGGTGATTCTGCCAGATGTCTCCTCAGCCTGTCCAGAAGGAACCACTGATCTCTCTCTCGAGCCACACAAATTCCAGATAGCTTCTATCAACAGCATCCTTCTCTCTCCTCACCGTCCACATCCCCCGAGATGTGCGTTGACCATTAGCGACCTTCCTGAAGAGACAGGATGGTATAGTGGTTAAGAGCACAGACTCTGGGAAGCAGGACGGCTGGGTCCTGAGTCTTGACTCTATAACTTTAGCTGTGACACCTAAGCTTCAGTATATACTTAACCCCTTGGTTTTCTTACCTATAAAATTGAGATAATATTAGGACCTCATTCAGTCTTGTGGGGAATTAATAAAATAATATATGGCTGGGGCCCAGAGTATAAGAAAAAATGTTAGCTCTTATTTTTTTCCCACCTCTTATTCCCTCTTTAGGGTGTCCCTTGTCCCTTTAGCCAGATTTCACCAACACAAAAGGTTGGTTCATTCCCTCCAAGTATATAGATGATCTCTGTCCCCTCTCACTTTACCCTCCTACAAAGAATATCATTTGTTTTCCAAGCTCAAAAAAGTCTGATATTCAGATAGCTTTTTTCTATATGGGAATAGCCCCGACATTCTAGAAACCAAGAAGTGGGATGCTCAGTTCCTTAATACTGTATCATGAAATTTTTCTTTAGTGAACAATTATTCTACCTAGTTAATTATGATGTTTCTTTGGAGTTTTAATTAAAGGTATCCCTTGATCTGTAGAGACAAACATGCTGTCAGCCATTAGTAAGTGAAATAATTAATCTTGCCTTCTAGATTGCTATTGTGGGTAGATTGGATAAGCAGGAATTCCCAGCACATTTTCTCAGTTAAATCCAAAAACCTAAAATAAATAGTGACACTAGACATAGTGCTACTAGCTTTTGTTATGATGACAGATTCAGCAAATTGGCCTTAAAGCCACTCCTTGAGCAGAAAGGAAGCTAAGGAGCTGAAATTTCAGGCACTTTCTAAATGAAATAAAACAGACTAGCTGCCCTCTCTTCTTCCATCTTTGTTTCCTAAACTCGAATTATTTGAGCCTCTTTTTCTAGATTTATTCCATGTCCCACCTGAGCTGCACCATTATTTACTTTACTTTTCCCCATAAATCAGCCCACTTCTTAAACTGTATGTACATTGGTTTAGGTGCACCTGGGTGGCTCAGCTGATTGTGTCCGACTCTTGATTTTGGCTCAGGTCGTGATCTCAGAGTCATGAGATTGAGCCCTGTGTCAGGTTCCACGCTCAGCACAGAGTCTGCTTAAGATTCTTTCTCCCCCTTGCCCTCTGCATCTCTCTCTTTTCTCTCTCCCTATCTAAAAAAAATATTTTTTAAAAGATGTATGTATATTTGTTTAAAAGGGGAAGTTATGTAAAGGGAAAACTTATTAATTTCCAAATAGAGGGTAAATGAAAAAAATAAATACCATGGAAACTAACTTCGTATGTTTAAAATAAAAATAGAGAAATATAATGATACATTGTATTAATACTGATGAAAAACTATGTGCTAGCTCATTCAGTTTAATTCTCTCAATGACTCTGAAAAGGATGGTGGAGATCCAGGAGTGGAGCAAATTGCCCAAGGCCCCAGGTGGAGTGGGCAAAGCAGGTCCCTATGAGGCAAGAGCCCAGCACTGCAGAGCAGAGTCCCCAGTTTACTTTCTCCAGGCCACCCTTCCTGAGAACTCCCCCGGAATCTTGTGCCAGATGTCCCAGGATAGACAACAGTGATTCAGGTTCCCATGGAGACTTTCAGGTTTTCCAAGACAAAAGGAAAAATTAATATTTTCTTCAGGAAAAATACTGCTGTTACAACAATGTTTCTCTGGCAGATCCTATGCAGCTGGTTAATGGATGGGAGAGGCAAATAGGGGGCTGAACAGGATGGGGATCTTACAGAGAAAAGGTATGGGGCATGGAGAGTGGGGGAGCAGGGGAAGAAGGAGGAGCCAAGCAGCAGCTCTGGGCAGGAGAGATGGGGGCAGGGAGTGAAACTGGTACTGCCACCCAGGGAAGATTCTGAGGGAAGAAAGAAATATTTGGAGTAATTTGTGAATTTTTTCCATGTGATCTGTGATGTCATTCCTCTGCTTCCATGTCTGATTGTGCATTCTTTTTCCTCATACACTAAAAACAATGACAATACAATTCCAAGTATTTCTCCATCAAGCACCTGAAATCATCCCATGGCCCTCAGTAGCCCATGCACCATGGGAAACTGCCCCACATGCACGTGCCCGCTTCTGGACTTTCATTTCACCTCCAGCATGATGACTTATTTATTTTTTCTTTTTAATAGAAATTTTTTTATTTTATGTTAGTCACAATACAATACATCATTAGTTTTTGATGTAGTATTCCAAGAGTCATCATTTACATATAACACCCAGAGCTCCATGCAATGTATGCCCTCCTTAATACCCACCACCAGGCTCACCCATCCCCCTAAACCTCAGTTTATTTCTCAGAGTCCACAGTCTCTCATGGTTTGTCTCCCACCCCACCCCCCGATTTCCTCCCCCTTTCACTTTTCCTTTCCTTCTCCTAATGTCCTCCACACTCTTCCTTATGTTCCACAAGTAAATGAAACCATGTGATAGTTGCCTTTCTCTGCTTGGCTTATTTCACTCAGCATAATCTCCTTCAGTCCCATCCATGTTGACACAAAATTTGGGTATTCATCTCTTCTGATGGCTGAGTCATGTTCCATTGTGTATATGGACCACATGATGATTTAGAAATTCATATTTTCAGCCAAAGTTTCCCCAGAACTCCAGCTACCACCAGACCCTGCTGTTCAGATGCCTAAGGCTTGTAGTTCTGTCCTCCATACAGTACAGGGGTTTGTACCCTTCTTCAGAGCTCAGATCTCAGCTCTAGCATCCCTCCTGGGCCATCCCACAGTGACAGCAGCCCGCCAGTCACGGGACCACCACACCAACACAGGCCCTTGTTTCCTTCATAACATATGATACAATCTACATACTCTTTTTTTTTTTAAGATTTTATTTGTTTGACAGAGAGAAACACAGCGAGAGAGGGAACACAAGCAGGGGGAGTGAGAGAGGGAGAAGCAGGCTTCCCGCCGAGCAGGGAGCCCGATGTGGGACTCGATCTCGGGTCTCCGGGATCATGACCTGAGCCGAAGGCAGTCGCTTAACCAACTGAGCCACCCAGGCGTCCCACAATCTACATACTTTTATTTATTTTGCTGTTTTGTTTGTTTTATAGCTTCATCTAGTAAACTCCATATGGACAGGGATTCTGTCTTTTTTACTGAAGAAGTTCTTACCCAGTATTTGTGGATTGAATGAGTGGAATCTGTGGTAACTGATGAAACCTAGTTCGATGAGGAGAGTACCTTCAGGCTTGGCTCACCATGAATAAGGCCACATACCAATGAATACAATGTTACAGAATTTTTCAGTTTTAAGAGCAAATTTCTTCCAGGTTATTGCTATGGTCTGAATGTTTGAGTCCCTCCAAATTCATATGTTGAAATCCTAATCCCCAAAGGTGATGGTATCTAGGGGTGGGGCCTTTACGAGGCACTCAAGTCATGAAGGTAGAACCCTGAATGGGACTGATGCCATATAAAAGAGGCTCCAGAAAGATCCCTGGCTCCTTCCACTGTGTGAGGACACAGCCAGAAGGCGCTGGCTAGGAACCAGGAAGATGTGGTCATGCTGGCTCCTTAATCTCGGGCTTCCAGCCTCCAGAACTGTGAGCAATAAACATCTGTTGTTTCCACACTATAGTAGCCCCAACAGACAGACAGTTTTCCCACCAGAACCTATCAAGGTAGATACTATCTTTTATTTGCATTTTGTCCCTAAGGAAATACAAGCTAAGTGGGTAAGTATAACTGGAGACAAGCGGGGGTGAGAGACCTGACGAGCTGTCAGGAGTGCGGACAATGCCAAGTGAGCATGCCTCTTGTTCTTAGTGTTACCAGTCTCTCGGGTTCTCCCAGGACTGTTCTGGTTTCGGTGCTGAAAATCCTGCATCCTGAGGAAATCAGGACAGTGGGTCACCCAGACCTCAGATACTTCATGCAGTCAGATCCCTGGCCATGTAAAATGCAGACACTAAAGCGTGAGGGATGGGAGGGTGGATAGGGTTTAGAGCCCACCTGAACCCACATGTCGGAATTGACGCACCCAGCCAGCTGAACCTCAGAGGTTTTCTGGGAGGGGAAGACACCAACAACGCAAAAAGGAGCAGGCACTTAGAGATACCATCTGTGCTCTGCTCCTACCCTGAAAGATAAAGGTGGTAACTAGGTCAGCCCAGATATCAAGCCTCATGCTTTGCGACTGACTCCAGTCCACCGAAAGTCCAAAAGGTATTCTGGGCAGTGGTGTAGGGCCATCCGCTGCGGGCACCCTGAGCAGGAGAAACTCGCTTAATATCCCAGAAAGGAAAGTTCTTCCTCTTCCAAGTCAGTGCGATTTGACACTATTTTAAGTACACTGGAAGTCTTGAGTTAATCATTCTGATATCATAATTGTGTGTGTGTGTGTGTGCGTGCGTGTGTGCGTGAGTGTGTGCATGTGTGTCTTACAGGGAGTAATCATGGCAAGGGTGGCATCGTCTGCTCATCTAGGTAGAGGTTGTTGTATTCATTCATGCTATTGGGCAATGGAAGTGTAGCAATTAGGTATCACATTTTGAAAGAGGCATTTAAAAAAATCCACAGCTAGATGATTCAGACTTAATTATCTTGTCTTTTCAGCAGCTGAGTTCAAGGCTCAAGTGGAGAACACATAGCTTCAGAGGCAGAAGGAATCGAAGGTGCTCCCCAGCTTTGGACGCTTCCTCTGCTTGAGGTAAGAATCGTGAACAAACCTTTGGTCTCTGCCAGCGCAAAATCTCCCAGCGGGGATTCCCCTTTCGTGGGTGACATCCCGGCTCAGTGAGCTATCATGTAGCCTGAGTCTTTATTGTCTGCCTAGGTTTTTCTGTTTTGTTTTTGTCTTTTATGTCACTCATGCCCACCCAGAAGACTATGAGCAGGTCTAAGGAAAAAAAGAGAGTTGGTGTGAACAAGTGATTGACATTTGTGTCATTCAGCAATGTGAAGACGGTCACTCAATTTTCTGGACTTATTTTTGCCTTAATTTCAGGGGAACCCAGCTCAGTGACAGAAAATTCTAACTTGTCTCTAAGTTGAACCAGTGTGGATTTAGGAAGAAGGAGCTGCTCTGATCTCTGTGTTTGGGGCCAGGTGTTAAACCACATCAAGTGACCTACATCCTGCCAGAGCAAAGGGCCCTCCCACTCGCCGAAATTGTTTAACCTGTTTGTGTTAAGTATGGAGTTTGGGGAAGACTAGGTGTAAATTTTCAATGCTTTGTCATTTGAGATCTTGGTAAAAATCAGATGTGTGAGCTGAATCCCTTGAAATAGCCCCTAGTTCTGCCCATGTTCTACACCTATTGATTTAGACTCCTTATGCACATTTTGTCTTAACCATTAGGTTGGAATATTCTGACAGTCCAGGCTTCTTTAAACAAACTGGACTTAATTTTTCAACCTTTGCCCCTGTTTTAGAGGCTGCATTCCATTCATTTATCACCTTCTTAACTAATTTTCCCAAAGTCTGTCAAAGCTCCCGTCTGTGACTACCAATGGCAAGTCGACCTATCTCAGGAACTTCCTAAGATGTACTAGAGTTTTCTTATTTCTGCTCATCAAAACAGTTCAGGCAAGGGCCACCTGATATATTTAGGCTTTATTTATTAAGTTTTTATTTTAATTCTAGTTACAAGTAATATCAGTTTCAGGTGTACCGTATAGTGATTCAGCACTTTCATCTAACACCCAGTGCTCATCAGGACAAGTGCCCTCCTTACTTCCCATCACCTGTTTCACACGTCTCCCCCCCCCCCCACCTCCTCTGGTGACCATCAGTTTGTTCTCCACAGTTAAGAGTCTGTGTCTTGGTTTATCTCGCTCTTTTTTTCCCTTTGCTCATTTGATTTGTTTCTTAAATTCCACATACGAGTGAAATCATATGGTATTTGTCTTTCTCTGACTGATTTATTTTACTTAGAATAGTGCTGTCCAGCTCTGGGGAGCCTGGGTGGCTCAGTCGTTAGGCATCTGTCTTCAGCTCAGGTCATGAACCCGGAGTCCTGGGATGAGCCCCACATTACGCTCCCTGCTCAGCAGGAAGCCTCCTACTCCTTCGTTCACTCCCCCTGCTTGTGTTCCCTCTCTAGCTGTGTTTCTGTCAAATAAATAAAATCTTACCAAAAAATGCTCTCCAGCTCCATCCATGTTGTTGCAAATGGCAAGATTTCATTCTTTTTTGTGGCCAAATGAAATTTCATCGACTGTGTGTGTGTCTGTGTGTGTGTCACACCTTCTTTCTCCAGTCGTCTGTCAATGGATACTTGGCTGTTTCTATAGTTTGCCTAATGTAAATAATGCTGCTGTAAACACAGGGGTGCGTGTTTCTCTTTGAATTAGTGTTCTTGTATTTTGGGAGTAAATACCCAGTAGAGCAATTACTGAATCATATAGTAATTCTATTTTTAGCTATTTGAGGAACCTGGATACCCTTTTCCACAGTGACTACACCAGTTTGCATCCCCAGCAGTGCACAAGGATTCCTTTTTCTCCACATCCCTTGCCAACACTTGTTGTTTCTTGTATCATTGATTTTAGCCATTATGACAGGCGCGAGATAATAGCTCATTATAATTTTGATTTGCATTTCCCTGATGATAAGTTACGTTGAGCATCTTTTCATTAGTTTCTTGGGGCACCTGGATGTCTCCTTGGGAGAAATGTCTGTAAATGTCTTCTGCCTATTTTTGAATTGGATTATTGTAAAGTTTGGGGTATTGAGTTATATAAGTTCTTTACATATTTTGGATACTAACCCTTAATTGCATATGTCATTTGCAAATATCTTCTTCCATTCCATAGGTTGCTTTAAGTTTTATTGATTGTTTCCTTCATGGTGCAGAAGCTTTTTATTTTAATGAAGTCCCAATAATTTATTTTTGCTTTTGTTTCCCTTGCCTCAAGAGACATATCTAGGAAAAATGTTGTTATAGTGGAGCCATCTAATTTAGAGGTGTTATTCTGTCCATTTATTGGTATGGAAATATGATGACTTCTGAGGCTTTGAATCATGGAAAGAAACAATTCCTTAGACACAACAAAATAGGTAACTTGTTGGCAGGGTTTTTAAGTCATCTTGGATCCCTTCTTTTCCTAGCCAACTCATCCTGTCCTTACTTGTCAGCCAAATTACTTAACCTCTTAGGACTCATCTCCTTGCTTAACAAGGTTCCTTCCCTCCTCTGCCTATAAGTTATCATCCTAACAAACAATTCAACCGAAAGTTACATACAATCCTTTTATAGCCCTGTAATTTCATTTACTCAAAAGAATTTCTAGAGGAAAAATACATTTTTCTTTGTGCAATTTTGAGTTCCTGGATCTCCATCACTATAGACCATTTCAGAAACTTCCTTTATGCAAGAAGGGAAAATAGATTTTTGCTGCTGGAAGGGTATTAAAAATTCCATTTGTGCCCAAGAAAATGTGAAAGAATTTGCACTTTGACATTTGAAAATCTCCAGATGCTTTTTTTTTTTTTACAAAGAAGATGGCATCAGGAATCTCTTAAAGTTCCCAGATGAAAATGAAAAATCTAGCACTTATCAAGTAATTAAATTCATAAACACTAGAATTGGGAACCAGAAGAGGAGGATGTGGTTCCCAGGTACCTGACTTACCATGTGGTTTCAGACAGGTCATTCAGACTCTCCAAGTCTCTGTGTTCACATGTCTGAGAGAGAGGTAGAATTATAGTAACATCTGCCTCCAAGGATGATTGTGAGTTGTGTAAATGGTAAATGTGTCTGTGTGTGTGTCATACACACACACACACACAAATTCATTATTTTAGTTGTTACTCCATTAACAAGTAATAGCTATGCTCTCGTTCATTATGCTTTTTCATAATGGAGAGTTATTTATATGATGGTTTGGTTTTCTCCCCTTTTTTCACATTTTTCTAGAACCTCTTAGTTAACCAGAATCTTGTAAGCCAGTCAGTTGGCCAGTTAGCAAATACTTATTGAGGTCCTAACTACATGCCAGGCAGAGAGATCGTGTCAACCTTAATTTGGTTATACAGTCTAATGTGCATAGACTTTTGATCTAATATTTTTTTCCATCGCATTGCACTGCTTTGAAAATGTTTTCCTCTTTTAAAAAAAATCGCCCTCGTGCCTGCCTTGGCATGACACATCCATTTACAGTTCTTTGCCCACAGCAGTGTCAGTGTGAATGCACATCAGTATGGCCTCACCATTTGTTAAAATGTGGACATACTTTTATACCAGTTGGTGAACAGTCACTAATCTCAGCCCCATGAGTGTTGCCCTCACTCCAGACGTCTCATCCATCTCTGCCTGTCCCCCTCTCCAGGACCCCTTGACCACCCCCCTAAACCAGGATGATAGGACCAAATAAGGCCTCGCACAATGGCCAGTGGCCTAGCTTCTGCATCCATTCTGAGGAGAAGATGTTAATATCACCCTGCCCTTGCTTGCTTGTCCCACTCCTCACTTTCCTCCAACCCTCAGATCATTTGCTCTCTGACCAGGGACACGTCTCCTACCCAAGTCCTGCCCTCTTGGCTCTTATTATCATTGCTCTTTGCTTCTCTTGGTCTCCCCTGTACCTGACCATCCCCAAGCCACCCCTCAATAGCCCTGCCCCTAGCACTGCTGCCCAAGTTCTTTCAGAACATTGTCCAGTATAACCCAGACCAACTCTGTAGGGCTGAAAAAGCATACTGAATGCTAAGGTCAGATACTGCTGTTTCACTACTCTGAGTCTCCCACCTCATCCCCAGTACCTTGGCCACACTGGCCAGTCCTCCTAAGACTTCTCCTGTCCCCATGATCCAGTACCTAACCTCCGCAACCCTGCTCCTGGACTGTGGCCAACATCTGTTCTAATGGGCTCGTGCACTCCACTAGCGTACAAATGCTTTGTTAATCACCTCTGCAAAGACAGGTAATATAATGCAGAGTGAAGTAAGGGTTCTTCCTTAATTTATGATTACTGATTCAGTGTACCAATGCTCATCTATCATTCTATGTTTGAGACACTAAGCCAGGCTCTAGGCCCTCCAAACCAAATGGGGTCTCTGTCCTCCCGGCACTTACATCCTCACAGAGAAGACAGCACATTAGAAAATAAATATACACACATGAATAAATATCTGTTTTGACCAAGGATTCAGAAGGAAATAATATTAACTTAGGGAAGTCAGAAATGGCTTCAAGGCTGTATTTAAAATGAACCTTAAGGAGGTACAGGGTTTCTGCACGCCTAAGTGAAAATGAACTGCATAAAAACAGGCATCAGGTAGGAAACATGGTGAGTGTTTAGGGACCAGGAGTCCAGCTTGTCTGAACAGAGGGCTCCTGGGAGATCAGATGACAGATGTAAGCAAGTTGACTGAGCCAGCCACTTCTCACACCTGAAGGTGGACGTATGCACCACAGGACAGGTCAAGGCCCCAGTTCTCAGCCTCATGGCCCTCTAGCAAAATACCCACATGAACATTCACTAATCGGAACATAGTTCCCCTGTATAAATTGGGCGATGTGTATATTAAACAAAATACAAAATAGCCCATGGGGTGCCTGGGTGGCTCAGTTGGTTAAACATCCTACTCGTGGTTTTGGCTCAGGCCATGATCTCGGTGTCGTAGGATTGAGTCCTGTGTCAGGCTCCTCTCTCTCTCTCTCTCTCTCTCTCTCTCTCTCTCTCTCTCTCAAAGTAAATGAAATCTAAAAATAAAAAATCCTAGCCCAAGGGGTGAGTGGAGCAGCCCTTGCTGTCTCTACCAAGCTGGGCATACTGGTATGGGGTTTTCCTAAAACATTTTCTGCTCGCCCTACTTTGTGCCAGAAAGCTGGTATATCTCCAAAGGGAACTTGTTCCCATTACATACCTTTCCCAAGGCCAAGATAGGCTAGCAACACACCTCTCCCTGATCAGACTGTTCTGTTTCTCTCAAGTACATTCTCTGGAACACCGCTTTGTCTCCAACATTCCATTCCCACCTCTATGGCCTTATCCATAAAGTCTACACAACCCCTTTTATCAAACCTCTTTCTTTTCTTGGCCAAGTACTCCATACACACCTCTTGAAATGAACTTTTCCTTCATCTAGACTTCTTCTGAATCCCAGCCCTTCTTTGAATCCTTCCCTTCCCCACCTGGCCTGACCCCTCACTTTGCATGGCTCCCAAAGCTTCCTCTTCCTTGACCACCCCCACAAACACTTCCCTGATTTGTTTCATGTTTGTTTGTTAGCTCAGTGGGTATCTGTCACCTGTGGGTATCTGGCACGTATGATCGCAGCAGTGGTAGTTCACCCAGACTGTAAACTGCCAGAACTAGAAACAAGGCCTGGGAAGTATTACTCACTCACCTGTCATTAAAAGAAACCCATGTCACTGTTGCTATTGGTAACCTGTGCCTCATTCATCAAGAAAATGGGCTGGAGTGCCCCCTGGGTGGCTCAGTCATTTAAGTATCCAACTCTTGATCTTGGCTCAGGTCTCAATCTCAGGGTTGTGAGTTCGAACCCCACATTGTGGAGCCCAGTGTGGAGCCTTCTTTTAAAAAAAGAAAGAAAGAAAAGGAAATAGATTGCCATTAATTCATTGAGTTCCATTCATTGAACAAATATACATTGGATATTTAATATATGTCAAGCACTAGCAATATAACAGCAAAAAAAGATGTGGTTCCTCTCGTTGAAGATGTTTATTCAGGATTTTGTGTGTGTGTATCTACTGCATTTCAGGCATTGTACTAGATTCTGGGGCGAGTCTGGCATGTGTTAGGAAGGAAGTCTTCGAAGAGGGATAAGTGCTGAGCAGGGCAAGGCCTTGCCACAGGACTGTGAGTGTAAACCCTGTCCTTTGGGCAAAGAGTCATAAAGTGTCTCTAAGCAATGAGTGGGGGTCTCACATTTTCTAACACCACCTTTCTAAACTACCAGCTCATGTTCTAAACTGTCAGAAATCCCGCATCCCCACCCTTATCCTTCCCAAGGTGTATCGCAAGTGTTATATTTACGGTAAGGCTCTTGTGTCCCATTACATTACATTACAGTGTCCTGAGTCATAATCAGTGTGTGTGTGTGTGTGTGTGTGTGTGTGTGTGTGTGTGTGTGTGTGTCTAACTCATGCACTAGTCTGTGAGAGGCAAAAGTCGACACACATAGGTCATCTCTGCACCCCCAGCACCTAGCACGTGTTCTGGTGTGCTCAATAAATGATTATTGGATGTGTGGGTGGGCGGATGGATATATGGACAGATGGGTGGATAGAGTGTGTTCTAGA
The DNA here is from genome assembly GCA_004023965.1 of Spilogale gracilis. NCBI lineage: Eukaryota > Metazoa > Chordata > Mammalia > Carnivora > Mephitidae > Spilogale > Spilogale gracilis. Next base: position 22,102 of record PITA01003300.1, read on the forward strand.
AGTGAGAAGTGAAACAAAAAACCATAGAATAGTTAGATGGACTTGACCAATGGAATGTCAAAAATAATAAAGGAACCATAAATGTTGGTTAATTACAGATGCGTACAAAGGCAGTCCAAGTCTTCTGGGGATGTTTCTTCCTGTGGAATCTCTACGGCTCATCCGCCCAGACCGTTTACCCTGGAATCAAGGCCAGGGTTACTCAGCGGGCTCTGGATTATGGTAAGTCAAGGGCTTCCAGAAGCCAGGCTACAGCCCCCCGGGTGGAATTTATGACCCAAGCTCATATTGGACTGTCTCCTGACTGAGGCAAGCTGCCCTGTGGAATGACCCAACCGCTTATGAGGAGACTGCTATGATGGTTGGGGAGGAAGTGTTGTCTAAAAAACAATCACCTTGATGGTAGGCCTGTCCAAACATGGCCACAGATACGCATCCTCTCCCTTCCCCCTGCCCCGTGGACCCCAGCATGCGCATACAATGAACACCTCTGCTCTAAAGGAGGATGCATCGTATGCTAGAAGGGAGGAGATGTGCAAGTGAAAGTAACACCTTAGAACTTCAGACAGGGCTTAATTCCAAGAGGAATTTAGAGTCCCCTGAAATTGTGTGCCAAATTTAATATAGATGATGATTGTGCATTTTTCTTGAGAGAGTTTCCATACATTCATTAGATACGAAAAGGAGCCTGAGACACTGAAAGATTAAGAAAAACTCCTTTAGAGGTTTTTATAAACACAGGGAGAGAAAAATGTTGAGTAGAGCTGGGGCGAGGGCAGATTGTGTATGGGAAAGGAACCGCAAAATCAAAGTGTGCACGCTCCATTCCAGCCTTAAATCTTGGCCCAAGATTAGCTGAATACAGGCAGGTAGATTCACTCCGGTCCCTCCTTAACTAAAGCAGACAACCCAAGTACTGCTAGTCTAACTCAGAAATACCTAAGCGTGCCCAGGAAACGCCTCACGTGCTATACCAAAAAAGAAAAACAGGAAGGATGGAGGGAAGGAGGAAGGAAAGATTGAGTTTTGGGCAACTCCTTGTCCTTCCCCCTGTCCCTCATCTGGTACAGTGAACCTATGGCTGATCCATCTTTCACAATTGTCATATGAGCTGGCTATATGCCAGGAATGCATGTGAGTGTCCACATATGTATATATGTATGTGTGTATGTGTGTGTATCTTGTTACTCTACTGATATGCTTCTATGCACAGAAATCTTGTAACATTATTAAAGTTGAGAGAATAGCTTACTCCGCCCTCAAGATCAGAGTAGTTAAAGAACAGATCTGGTCAATTCACATGGGTATGAAACTCAGTTCTGCCCCTTTCCTCAAGGGTAGGGTTGGGCCGATGGAAAACGAGGTGAGGATAATGACAATGACGGTGCCCCCCTACCGTGATGTGAAGACCAGATGGGATCATCTGTAGAGATGTGGCAGGGGGTGGTAGGAAAGGACAGAACCATGTCTTGGTTGAGCATCTACTATGGCCACATTTTTTTATATGTGCCTGATGTGCTCTGGGTTGATTTAATTCCCATAACAACCCTATAAAGAAGGGATCGTCATTTTATGGAAGAAAAAGTTGAGACTCAGAGGTGCTGGACTGAATTTGTCACATTACACACCAGTGAAGGGGGCAAGGCAAGATGGGAGCTCAGGTCTGCTCGGCCTGATGTCAAAACCTGTGTTGTTCTCTGCTCTGTGTTTCTCCAAAGCCCCACTGATGACACACAGTTGCTGTGAGCTCTTGGGCAAGCCCGTGAACCTCTCTGAGACTCCAGTGCCTCCTGTGTGAAATAGGAATAATAAGACCTATGTCACCAGGTTGCTCTGAGGATCAAAGGATAGAATATATGGGTGCCTGGGTGGCTCAGTGGGTTAAAGCCTCTGCCTTCAGCTCAGGTCATGATCTCAGGGTCCTGGGATCGAGGCCCGCATCGGGCTCTCTGCTTGGCGGGGAGCCTGCTTCCTCCTCTATCTCTGCCTGCCTCTCTGCCTACTTGTGATCTCATTCTCTGTCAAAAAAAGAAATAAATTCTTAAAAAAAAAAAAAGGATAGACTATGTGTAGCGTATAGATGACACACACAGGCACGCCATTATTATCTCTTGACAGTGTTGGGATTTGAAACTAAGCTGTCTGACAGTGGCTTTAGTTCCATCTTCATATCCTTTGCATCCTGTCCCTGCATCCCTCTATTACAGTGTTATTCGTGGTATTACGGAGGATAGGATCTGCTCTGAATCTCCACACGGATAGCCTAAGTGGAAATGAGCTTAAGCCACAAAATAAGAGGTAAAGCAAAGCTTCCTTCTTAAGAAGGTTAAAATGAAAAGATCATTCTTCATTACTATCAGTTTCTTTTCTCAAACTCTTTATGTAAAAGAGGGCTCTTTTTTTCCATGAACTCAAAAAAATATGTCCTGTGGCGCTACCATGTAAAGACAGATTTATTCCTGAATTGTATGAAAGCAGGGCTTAATAACTTTTTTGAAGTCCTGGGATCCTTTGAGAATCTGATGCAAACATAGACCCTTTTCCCTGAAAAATGAGACACAAATGCACACGCACACGCACATCCTACTCACAGGCTTTTACTAGGATTTCAGGAAGGTGAAGAGTGCCCAACAGTCCATGTACCTCAGACCAAAACTTGCTGAGCTTAAAGAATCTAGGGGAGGGGCTCTTGGGTGACTCAGTCAGTTGGGGTCTGCCTTCGGCTCAGGTCATGATCTCAAGGTCCTGGGATCAAGCCCTGTGTCAGGCTCCCTGCCCAGTGGGGAGTCTCCTTCTCCTTCTCCCTCTGCCCCTCTCCCCACTCATGCTCCCTCTCTCTCTCTAATAAATGGATAAAATATTTTTTTAAAAAAAAATAAAGAATCTAGGGGAAAGGGGAGAATGTGGAGTAGCTTTCTAATAAGGCGTGGATTCTGGAGCCAAATTGCTCATAGTTGTCTAGGGGACCCCCAGTTCTTTGCTGTGTGACTTAGGTGAGAATTCATCTCTTTGAGGTTCTGTTTGTTCATCTGTAAAAGATGGATACTAATAATATTTTGCGCTTCTCCTATCTTAATGCCCTGTAGTAGTATCCACGTAATGAGAATCTCCCAGGCTGTTAGTTCCAGGGTCCTGGGCTCTTTGTTAGCCTCTCTGAGGATCAGTGTTTTCTTCTATGAAACAGGGACAATCGCACCCACTTTGTAGGGTTGCTGCTTTCTAAGTTTCTAAGAGCAGGCCTTACTCAGTACACCTCACGTGTGTGTTTAATGATGTTATGCCATTACCATCTTCATCATTATCCATAAACACTCTCTTTCCTTCATAGGCGTTCTAGCTGGGATGGAGATGATTGAGCAAATGGTTAAGGAAAAAGATATCCCAGACCTAAAAGGTTCTGAATCTCTGGAATTTCTGAAGGTTGATTATGTGAACTACAATTTTTCAAAGTAAGTAGAAGAGTATTTTTGGCAGTGAAATTATTCTCTAAAATCTTAGGGTTGTGGATATGCCACCTGTTAACACCAGGAACCTGCAGAGTAGGAGTTAACCCACCTTTGGTAAGGGCCTTACCAGATGAATGACCTCAAGAAAGAGGGGTCATAAAGCTGATAGAGTGTGGGATTGGGGTCAGAGCACCTGAGTCCAAGTCCTATCCCCGCTGCACACTAGTTGTGTGCACCTGGTGAATCTGCTCAGAGTCTTGATGTCCTTGCCTCTTTCCTAAAGTGAGAATTCCTTTCCCTTTGAATAATAAGAGATATTTCATTATTTCTGACGAGAAACTTGTCCCGTTGCTGCCTCCACCCCCTAAACCTAGATGCAGGATTCAATCAGAGTCTCAAAAACAAATCTACCCTCACCAAGTCTTCCACTACTTTAGTGACGTGTAGTCGAGATTTCAGAGGTTATAGAAATGGGCCATAAGTAAAAAACTCAAAAGTAAGAGTAGAGGGGCATGTGGGTGGCTCAGTTGATTAAGCCTCCGACCCTTGATCTCCGACTCTTGATCTCGGGGTCATGATTTCAAGTCCCACATTAAAAAAAAAGAGAGAGAGAGAAAGAATAGAGGGATCCTATGGAAGCCCCACAACTTTATCTGAGCCCCGCCTTTTTGTATTTCTCTGCCCCACTGTCCTCAGTTCTGGCTTCTGTCCTCAAGTTTGTCTCGTGGTTCAGTATGGCCACTGCAGCTCAGCCATCAAATCCATATTTCAGGCCCAAGAGGGAGTAAGAGGACTCTTGCAAGCTGGGTTATTCTCTTCAGTGTGTTGGTTTGTTTTTTTTTTTTTCTGGGGCCTGCTCTATAATACTCTACCTATACAGTAATGGACAGATCTTAGTATTATGGCCATACCTATTATTATTATTAGCAAAAGAGACTAGAAAATTCATTTCCAAGCAGCTATCTTTGTCATCCTGAACAAATTCAGGGATGTTTGGGAAAGAAGAAGGAGAAATAGATGTTCAGACAGCAGCTGGCAACCTCTGTCATAGTCGCCAACAAAAGCCCCAAAGGGCGGTACAGGGAGAGGAGAATCATTGTCCATCTTGCGCTCGATCTTGAAGATAAAGCCAAGAGTCAAGATTTTATAAAGAATTGTCTGTGATTCACAATTTGCCCCCACGGTTTTATCAACCCAGTGATAATTCCCTGCTGCTCTAACCCTTTGGAGTATTAATTTCCCTGCTATCAAGGATACCATTCTATAAAACTACAAGTTGAGGGGGGAGCTAGGTGAAGGGGAGAAGAATGGTGCTCTAGGAAAAGCTCCTAGCAAATGCTCTAGTTGTTAATAAAGACAGCCATTCAACAAGTATTTATTGAGTACCTATTAGGTACCAAGGCTTTGTTCTAGGCATAGAGGGTATTGTGTTAAATGACACAGATATCCCCTGCCCTTAATGTCCAACAAGAGAGATGGACGTTATATGTTTACAGAATTTATACAGTTACAGTGACAATAATGCCCAGGAGAAAAATCCAGAGTTAAACACATATTATAAAGTGTAGGTGAAGATTGCTGGTGAGAGTAGCCACAGCCACATGTGGCTACTGGACACTGGAAATGGGACTAATGCAACTAAAGCAATAAAGCTTTACTTATTTAATTTTAATTAATTTAAAAATAAAAAATGGTACTCAAGTCAGTCATTGAAAAACTTTTAGCTATGCGTAGAAGAATTTGAGTATGGAAGTGTACTTTTTCCGTTGAAAATTTTATCCAATCTAAATATAGGACAAGTATTTCTGATGAAATTCAATGTCCAGACTGAGTCATATTATGAGTATAAAAAAAGATCATATTTTGAAGACTTATTTTGAAAAAGAGAAAACAAAATATCCCATCAATAATTTCTATATTGATTATGTGCTTAAATGATACTTTTTTTGATGTATGGGCTATGTAAAAAATATTAATAAAATCACTCACCTATTTCTTTTCCCTTTTTTAAATGTGGTTATTAGAAATTCATGAGGATGTTCATGTGGCATTGTTTACAACACAGAAATAGCTGGAAACAACATAGATGTCCAGCAACAAAGAAATGATTTTCTTTAATGATATATCCATAGCTTGAATACAAAGAATGCATTAGACCTATATGTGTCAAACTGAAAATATTTCCAAGATCTGTTAAATGAACTTCTATGATCTTCTTCCCACAGTGGGACTCAGGGTATATGACAAAGATAAGTAGGAAAGGATGCAAAATAGAAGAAATAGTAAATAAGCACTTGTTGTCAGCTATCACATTTATGTTTTACGTTTTTCCTAATCTCAGTTCATAACAATGCCTTCCTCCCGTGCCACAGTTAGAAGCAGGTGATCTCACTTTGTCTTTCGACCTACCCACGAGTAACCCTTCCGTTGAGTAACTAAACTGAAAGAGGTGAAGTGTCTTACCCAAGGTTGCAGGGCTAGCACAAAACTCAGCTCTAAGTCACGCGCCCCTTGCATAATACATGAAGTGGCAGAGCTGCCTGGCTAAGAGCACAGTCCGAGACAGATTGAGGAGGGCTCCAGGTCTGGTTCTACCACTTGTATATGACCTCAGCCGCGTTCCTTATCTTCTCATCTCTGAACTGCAGATTGCAAAACCAGCAAAGACCTCATGAGATTATTGTGGGGATTAAAATGAGCTCATGCATGTAGAGTGCTTACCACAGTGCCTGGCAGGGAGTAATCACTCACTACATGAGCTGTCTGCCTATACAGATTACACGCAGCCCATTGCCTCCTGCCTTCCTGGTGACCGCTCAGACAATCCCAGGGGAAGTTAATACTCTAAGTTTCTAAACTAGGGAAGATACTGTCCACATGGAGGGCATCTGGGAATAGGAGGAAGGCGCCCTTGTGATAGTCCCAATGATGGGGGGAGGGTCTCTGGTGGCATTCAGTTGGCAAATATGCCAGGTACCCTGAAATATGTATAACAGTCCTCTATACAAAATAGTTATCCTATCCAAAATCCCCCACCCCCCCGCATTGAGAAACACTGGAACAGCTGAAGGGAAAAACCATGATGGCAGTGTTGTACCTCATACTGCCTTTAATGAAACTAAGGAAATTGATTATTTTCAAATTTGTTTCTATACTTGCTCATTTCCCCCTCTGTTAGACACCAGGCGCTTCTTGGCAAGTGTTAAAGGGGAATTAGAAGGCAGTTCCCAGAGGTGTCTGGGGGGCTCAGTCAATTAAGCTTCTGACTATTGATCTCAGGGTTGTGAGTTCAAAAAAAAACAAAAAGAAGAAGAAGACAGCAGGGCCCAGAGACAGCACCTCAGATCTGAGGTTCCTTGCTTCATAGGAATTCATGATTACTTTGGGGAGTTCCACAGAGCTCCTTTCTCATTTTGCCTTAGTTAGAGATGTGCTAGAAGACATATGCTAACCTCTCTGCTTTTTGTTTTACAGCATAAAAATCAATGCTTTTTCATTTCCAAATACTTCATTAGCCTTTGTGCCTGGGGTGGGAATCAAGGCCCTGACCAACCACGGCACCGCCAACATCAGCACCAACTGGGAAATCAAGTCTCCGCTCTTGTGAGTATTCCACTCAAAGCTATCTGTAGCTGTTCTGCAGAGAAATGGAACCCAAGTTGAAAGTACATAAATTAGCTGATTTTTTTTTGACATTAGGCTTCTTTCCCTCAGCCACTAACAGTCTTTCCCAAGAACACTTTTCTCCAGGAGAGATTTAATCAGGGTATCTCCACTGGAGTCTGGTCAGGGTATGAGGAGGGAGGGCTGAAAAGCATCCTTCCCTTAAAGGCAGAGCAAAATGTCATTTAAGACTTCCTAAGAGCTGGGAGTCCCTGACTGTTGGAGCAATGGACACGTGCTCAAAATTTTAGAACTTCAGTGTGTTCTTGGATCATTCTACACTCTTTCCCATCCTCAGGAGTAACTGATGGGACATGGGCCTTCCTAGCTCACCAGGAGATTAGAGAATAATAGTCAGCTGGAGCCCTCCCTACCAAAAGGCCCTTGCACACTCTTAGAGAAAAGAGGGATCAAATTCAGGTCACACTTACAGACCACCTAGTACATGGAAGTCACTGTCATGGGTGTGATGTTTAGGTCTGCCTCGACTGGTTCCCCAGAAAGCACACCTACTCATCCACTTGGTCACTCAACAGCCATTCATTGAGTGCCAACCAAGTACCATCCCCATCTCAAGAACTCTACTCTTCTTATACACTGTAGAGAAATGATACAGTCATTCTCCTATAAGTAACACAGATTCAGGGATTCATTCATTTCTTTGCTGACTCATCAGCCACATATTAAGTGTTTATACTATATGCTCATCTTCCGGAAAGTGGAGATGAATAGCACACACCCCAGTCCCTCAAAGAGTTCATAGACTGCAGCTAGGTGCCCTGTCCCCATCTGTACTCGTCCTAAATAAGGCTACCCCATGTTCTGTCTCCACACAAGCACTGTACATGAATGGTGCTTAATACGTGCTTGACCACTATGGGGACCAGAGCACTCGGGATAAAAATGTTAAGCTAAAGCTGTCCCTATCCACATACTCATTGCTTCATTTGTTTGGTAAACGCTCGGCACCTACTCTGCTCTGACCTGTTGTTGGTGCCGGGAATCCAGAGGTGACAAAGTCCATGCCCTCTAGGAGCTTAGAAGGCCATGGGTAGTCAGAGACATGATCCATCTTATCCCTGCCCAGGCCTGGGTAACCTTGCACTCTTTCTCCCGACAGCCAAGACACAGGAGGAGCTGATCTGTTTCTCTCTGGGGTGTACTTCACCGGTATCATTGTCCTGACCCGCAATGACTTCGGTCACCCAATCATGAAGCTCCAAGACTGTTACGCCCAAGTGAGCCACGCCCACGTGTCATTTTCCGGAGAACTCAGGTGAGTGAGAGCGTCATGCTGGGCAGTTGCTAGTCTGAGGCCAGGTTCTCCGGCAGGGCCTGAGGAGGTTCATGACCGGCAGATATGGTTCCTGAATAAGCCTGTTTTTTTCTCTTTTTTTCCCCAGTGTCCTGTACAACTCCTTTGCCGAGCCGATGGAGAAACCCATTATAAAGAACTTAAATGAAATGGTAAGTCTTTAGACATGATGCAACCACAGCAAAATGCTCAGCAGTTCTGCTGTGTTTTACCTAATTTTTAGTCAATAAACCTTTATTGAGGACTTGTTGTATGCCAGGCATCATCTGATGCACTTTCACACACGTTATCCTTTGCACCTTACTAAGTTTCACAAGTTCCCATCATGTGCCAGACAGTGTGGTAAGTGCTGGGGACACAGAGATGAGTGAAGCAGTATTCCCTCCTGCAAGAGTTTGGCACAGGATGGGCAAACAACCAACAAGGGTTTATTTATTGCATACCTACTGCCTGCCCAGCATGAGGCTATGGCCTGTTGGGGATTTAAAATAGGAATAAACTTATTATCTTTTCAGGAAAACTCAATACAGGCTTGTGGAACAATGACTGAATGACTATTTGAATTTAAGACATAATTACATAATCATTAGACTGAACCAGAGGGGTTCAGAGAAATGGAAAGATTCAGTCAGAAGGGCCTGAAAGTGTCCTGGAGGATGCAGGACTTGAACTGGGCCTTGAAGAATAAGTTCCATTTTGATAGGTAAGGAATGGGGAAGAAAGGATGTTTCTAGAAACAGTATCAGTTAAGATAGCTTCCAAAGTTACAAGTGTCTTGATTCCAGAAATCGGTGTTGATGAGGGGAATTGGCTGTGTGCCCTCCTTCCAGTCCAGGCCGGACCATTGTTGGGCCTTTACCCATATCTGGGGGGAGACAAGAAGGATGAGGAGGACAGGAAATAAGAGGATGGAAATGGTATCTGGAAGCCTCCATCCCTCTCATGCTTGGCAGACAGTAGGTGCTTGATGACCGTCAGTGAGGAAATCAACATGCAGTCACATTGGGCAGCTTGTCTGAGGAGCTTGCCCAGCTGGTCGGGCCACTCCAAGATTGCATGGGCTTTCTCCGTCCTCATCTGGCAGGTGCTGAGCACCAGTGCACGTACAGGTCAGAGTGTGACAGGGAAAGCCCTGTGGGCTTGGGGATCCCACACTCGCCATCGCTCCTCTGCTGGAAACCAGGCGTGGTTCTCTGGCCTCAGACAGGAGGCCACTAGCTGAGTTTGCCTGGAGGACTTATAGGACTTACAGGACTTACAGACCTGTCCCATGGATGCTTTGCTTCAGGTATTTCCCTCTGTGCCACAGGAAAACAGAAAGGAGTACTCAGACCACACCTAGCTAGATTCTAAGTCCCAGTTATGTAACCCCTGGCAACTCACTAAAGCTCTCTAAGCATCAGTTTTCCCATCTGTGAAGGGAGGACGGTGGTGCTCACGTCTCAGCACCACCGTGAAGCCGAAGAGAGGTTAAAACATCACAGCTGACATTTACCACGTGCTCTCTATGTGCTGGGCGATTGTAAACGGATTATTTCTATTTCTACTCAACAACAATATGAAGTATGTACAATTATCGTCTTCTTGTTGCAAATGAGGAAACTGAGAACAGACTACAAATCACGTGCCAAGGAAGTGAACCCGAGCTGGTCAGGCTCCCAAGCCTCTGCTAGTAACCGGCACGCTGAGTGCTTAGCACACACCCGGCACAGGTGGCCCACCCCGTCGGCACTTTTCTTCCTCCCTAAAGACAAGCCTGAATCCAAGTCAAGATCACTTTTCTAACTCCAAAAGGGGTTCTGATCTAACAGATGTCTCACTACTGGACTCTCAAGTCAGCCGAGTGAGACAGTGAAGACCCCAGCCTGTGCCGGGAAGTGGGGGACAGTGGCGTCCCTGCAGCGGGGAAAGGCCCAGCAGCAGGTCCTCGGGGGTAACTGCACCAGAAAGAGAAGCCAGAGCTCATTCTTTCTTGGGGCTAACTGGGTGGAGTCCCGTTGCTCTCAAGTTTAGCCCACATTCAGTGACCTGCCACGTATACGTAAAGAACATGAGGCCCATAGGCATCGAGGGATTTCAGGGAAAGTCCTGGTGACTGAAGGGAGATGCTCCTAACGAGAAGGACTTTGTTGGCAGGGTATGGTCCCCGAAATAGCGGCTCCAAGTGCAATGTGATAACCTGCAATTGTTTTATCCTTTTTATGGCCAGCTCTGTCCCATTATCATGAGCGAGGTGGAAGCCCTGAACGCCAACCTCAGCATGCTAGAGGGTGAGTCCTAGAACTGCCTCTTCAGGATGGTTCTCTGCCCGCCTCCAGACTCTGGTGCTGTCCGGGTTGGCTTTCAGTGTGGGATAGTCCAGCTCTCCTACCTGCTTTACGCCTGCAGACTCGAGCCACGAGACACGCCAGCTCTGGCACCTAATCCATCCTCTTCGGGATGATTCATGCTAATTTCAGCCAAGTTAGCCGCTTCCTCCCCCTGTTCTAGCCCCTTTAGTGGCTCTGTGCTGCCTCAGGATCAAGTCCAAATGCTTTCACATGGACCACAAGACCTGCCTGCCATGCTCAGGCTCAGCTCTCCCCTCTCAGCCTCATCCTGTCCTTTTCTCTGCTCCAGCCATCAGACTGCTTCTTCTGCCCCCACACCCCTTGCTGGGCTCATGCTGCCCTCCCTGCCTGGAAGAGCTTCCCCACCCCTCCACCCGTTTATTCAAATAGGTATGTATTGAGTACCTGTTCCTTCACCGGCACTGCAGTAAGCCCTGAGGGGTCGAGTCCCTTCCACTTCCTACCCCCGAGCCATCCCTTGTCCCATCCACTCCTCCTTATCTTTTAAGACTCAGCTCAGGGCATAGTCTCATCCAGGAAGTCTCACCTGATAGCCTGCACCCCAAAGTTTTGCCTCCTCTGTGCTCACATGATACTTTGGGTGTAACTCTCTCTTTACATTCCATCCATTCATTCACCTAAAGTGTGCTGAGAACCTGTGAGAGGCTGGATTCTGTTCTTGGGGCCGGGAATGCAGCAGTAAGCTCAGGAGACACACATCTCTACCCTCACGGGACGAGTCACAGGAGACAGACAGCAAACAAGATGATAAGTAAAGTCTGTGATACTGATATGATAAGTGGTAAGAAGAAAGATAAACTAGAGAAGGAACTGGGGGGGAGGCATTTCTGTTAAAATAGGATGGCCAGGAAAGGCACCACTGGGCAGGTAACATTACAGGAAGAACCTGGAGTGCGGCACGGGCCACTCCTAGATCTGGATGAAGGTCCAGGAAAACGCAAGTTCCGAGGCCCATGTAGGAATAGGCCAAGTGTGTTGGAGGAACTATGAGGAGACCATCCTGGGAACAGAGGGTGTGAGGGGGAAGGCAGCCAGAGATGAGGTCAGAGGAGGAAAGCAACGGCCACATCTTTGGGGCTCTGCGGGTCAATACAAAGGCTGCCTCTTAGTCTGAGATGAGAAGTCTCCAGAGAGTCTAAGCACAGCTGGCATGATGGGACTTACATTGTAAGAAGATCACTGTGGCTTCTGTCTGGTAACAATAGTCAGAAAGGGGCAAGGGTGGAAGCAGAGAGACCACATAAGATGCTGCTGTAATGACGTGTGTGAGCAGTGATGGCAGTGGGCCTGGAGGGAGTGACGGAGATGGTGGGTCATGCTCAGGTTCTGGATGGAGCTTGAAGGGAGAGGCGGTGGTACTTGCTGATATACTGAATGTGGGTCACGAGGGAAATCTAGGATGACTCCAGGCTTTCACCTGAGCAACTAGAAAATTGGAAGAATGAAATTATCATTTACCAAGATGGGGAAGACTGTAAGACTGTAGAAGGACCGTCAGGAGCTCAGTTTTAGACCTACTTTCTATGCTGTATTATAATTTCCTGTTCACATGTCTGACTCTTCCTCCAGGCAATGAATCCTACCAGGCACAGTCCTACCTGACCCACACTAGGTGAATGACTATTGGGCCGATGAAGGCTTGCCTGGTGGCTAGACAAGTGGATTGGGCTGAGTGTAGATGGATGAAAAACAAATGGATTGGGGAGGCAGGGAAAGAGGAAGAGATTGTAAGGAAAGAATTGGTCAAGGACTCTCATATTCTAGGTTGCCATGGGCAAGTTTCTCTACCTGTGGGAGCCTCCCTCCATCACCTGTAAAATGGGCATGATCCTGCTCCCCTCACAGCATGATGATGGGATCTGTTCACACTGTGACTTTGAATGCATTTTAAAAACTATAGTGACATAGAGCAGTATTGTTCTCTCACCTTGGCAATCCCTTCATCTCTTCTTGTTTCTCATCACCCTCTGGAAGAAACCAAACCTGGTGTGCAAGAGGGGAAGAGGTGCTACTCACATGCTTTGCTCTGGAACAGGGGGAGGCCTTTATATCACAGAACTTGTGGTGCTGGTTTAGAAAGCAGCTCTCCCAGGCTGGGTTGGACCCCTGAACACTGCACGCCCGTACATACAACCTGCCTCAGACTCTGAAATCATGCTTCCTATGAACCCCACCTACTGGCCCCCAGTCCCCTAGCCTCTTGCTGTGCTCTGAAAATGATAATACAAAAAAATGAATTGAATTAATAGACTGTGCATGAGAATTTTCTTGGCCTGTTTAACTTAGGGAATTTTATTCCTGTCTGTGTCTCAACATTTCTTTTTAAAAATTACTTCTAGGGGTGCCTGGGTGGCTCAGTTGTTAAGCATCTGACTTCGGCTCAGATCATGATCCCAGGTCCTGGGATCAAGCCCCTCCTCGGGCTCCCTGCTCGGCAGGAAGCCTTCTCCCTCTCCTACTCCCTCTGCTTGTATTCCCTCTCTCGCTGCCTCTCTCTCTGTCAAATAAATAAAATCTTTTTTAAAAAAATTTAAAAAATAAAAATAAAAATCTTCTAATGACAACATTACAACAGTAATACTTCTAATTACAACAGTAATGCGTACTCACTATAAAAAATTAAAGTTCTGTGGTGCCTGGGTGGCTCAGTTGGTTAAGCAACTGCCTTCGGCTCAGGTCATGATCCCGGAGACCTGGGATCGAGTCCCACATTGGGTGCCCTCCTCGGCGGGAAGCCTGCTTCTCCCTCTCTCACTCCCTCTGCTTGTGTTCCCTCTCTAGCTGTTTCTCTCTGTCAAATAAATAAAATCTTTAAAAAAAATAAAAAATTAAAGTTCTAAGTATAGAAGGCTATAACATAGAACTTGAAAATGTCTCGTTATACCAACCTAACATATGTGGTTTAATATTAGTACATGACTTTGTCTAATTTTCTTTTTTTTAAGTATATATGCATTGTGCTTGTGTATGTGTGTCAATACAGAAAAGGCTAACAACAAAATATTATTGATGTTTCCCTCAGTATAATGTGATTAAGTAGTGTTTTTACGTTCTTCTTTTGATTTACCTACTTATCCCAGGTTTTGAAAAGTGAGCATGTATTCCTTATGAGATAAGAATAATTGTTATTTTAGTCAGTCAGAGAAAGACAGTTATCATATGATCTCTCTGATATGAAGAATTTGAGAGGCAGGGCGGGGGGTTGTGGGGGGAAAGGAAGGAAAAAATGAAACAAGATGGGACCAGGGAGGGAGACAAACCTTAAGAGACTCTTTTTTTTTTTAAAGATTTTATTTATTTATTTGACAGAGAGAGAGAGATCACAAGTAGGCAGAGAGGCAGGCAGAGAGAGAGGAGGAAGCAGGCTCCCTGCTGAGCAGAGAGCCCCATGCGGGCCTTGATCCCAGGACCCTGAGATCATGACCTGAGCCGAAGGCAGAGGCTTTAACCCACTGAGTCACCCAGGTGCCCACCAAAAGAGACTCTTAATCTCAGGAAACAAACTGAGGGTTGCTGGGGGGTCGAGAGGAGGGATAGGGTGGCTGGGTGATGGACATTGGGGAGGGTATGTGCTATGGTGAGTGCTGTGAATTGTGTAAGACTGATGATTCACAGACCTGTACCCCTGAAGCAAATAATACATTCTATGTTAATAAAATAAATAATAATAATAGTAAAATTTTAAAAATAATAATTGTTATTTTAAATAACAATTAAAATTATATTGTTCTGTATAGATAATAGTCAGATACTATACTATGCCTTTAATAAATATGTTTTCATTTTTATTTGTTTGTTATTTAGTTTTAACCAAGATCGACAACTATACTCTGCTGGATTACTCCTTAATCAGTTCTCCAGAGGTTACTGAGAATTATATGGACCTGAATTTGAAGGTAACTTTATCATCACCAAATTCTCATCCTGGCTATCAACAGCCAGTATTCGAAGAACAATTATCCTATGTAGAAGGAAATATCTTTCAAGCAATTCCCTCATGCTTTGCTCTTTCAAAAGACCCTTCAACATTTTCTTGATTGGTAAATGATGGTTTGGATTTGCCCCATGTATGACTGCCTTCCTCAAGGAAAATATCGTGATGACTGTGTCTCTGGGGTCAAGTCTGAGGCTAAGAGGCAGCAGGTGCAGTGGCCCCACAGGTATTGGAGGTCAGCACATCAGCAGGTGGTACAGATCCATACTGCTGTTCCTGTCTGCTTAGCCAGCCT